>PITA01023826.1:0-27392 GCA_004023965.1 Spilogale gracilis
CTGATTGTGTATTTAAAATTGGCAGGGAGAACTTGGTATTTCGTGGAGTACTGCGGTGCGTTAGGTTCTAATGTGAATATTCACACCACTTTGTTTTCTTTGTCAATTGACCTTAAGTGATACTCTGTTTGTTTAGGCTCTAAACTTTATAGAGTAAGATAATTCAGATGTGTAAGTGTCTTTTTTATATCGTTAATCTGTAAAAGAAAAAAAGGAAATTTAACTTAATCTTCTTCCAAATTAGAACAAATTCCAACGGAGTTGGGTACTAAGTACATTTCAAGAATATTTGAAATTTAGCTGTGTTCCAAGTGAGAGAAATCTCTGGAATATTACCCAGGCAGCTACATACAAAAATATCTTCCAAATGTCACTTGGCCCAGTCACTATCCTTGACGGCAGTGACAATCAATTCCTGACATCTCGTCCTCTGAATTTTGGTTGGAGCAGAACCATTTGACCAACGAGCTAAGCAGAGAACCTTGGAGTTACCTTAGGATCCTTTGGTAACCTGGCTATTATCTCCCCTCCATCTCTACAATCAGGCATTTCAAGCAAGCTCTGTCTGCTAGCCAACCCCTCCTTCTTTAGATTGCTGGAATGCCCTCTCTCAGACCTTCCTCCAACAGTCTGTGGTCAACTGTGAAAGCTGAGGTTCTTGTATCCTTCTCTCCCCTGACAGGAGACAATAGACAGCAGGGGGCTGGGTGGGGGGGGCTCAGGATTTGGCCTAAACAGATTTGGATTAAAATTCTGCCAGTTAGTAGCTGTGATTTGCACAATTGATTTCTTTGACTCTTGGTTTTCTCATCCATGGAAGAGGGTGGTAATGATAAAACTCACTGTGCTAGGCTCTTGTGAGGACTGAATGAAAAAATACATTCAGCATCTGATACATTTGAGACAACCAGCGAAAGTGAGTTTCCTTCCTAGCTCCTTCGAAAGGTTTCTCATGACCCGGTAATTCAGAATCCACGTTGAGTTACCGGTAAGCGAGTCCCATGGTCCTTTCTTCTGTCCTCCCATCCATGACTCTCTTCCCAGGTTCTTACCACCCTGCCTCCTCTTCCCTTTGTTCCTTGGAGCCTGTTATCTGAAATACCTTCCCTCTCTATCTTCCTTTTCATTTCTCTCCAGCTCAGAGACTAACTCATTTAAGAGGTCTTCCCGATTAAATCAGAACTTGGCATATTTACTAGCTTAATTTTTGAGCACCTGGACCATTTGAGTTTAATGTTAATCACGCTCCTTTATATAGAATAAATACTCAGAAGTATCTTTTGCTGGTTCGTCCATTCTAATGTGTCCATCGAATGCATGAGCCGTTCTCGCTAGCTCAAATCATTCTGCCTGTTAAGTCAAAGATACAGAAAGGCCCTATAATCAGATGCTGATAAAAAAAGAACCAATCAATATGTCAATGCTTTTGACTCTAAGCAGCTGTGATTTTAATTGATGAAAATACCAGTTATTTCTGATATAATTTAGTAACAGCAAGTGGTATTTGACCCTTATAGAAAAATACGGCTTCAGGGAAGCGTTCCTCCCAACGTGGCATAAAGTCGCGAAGTACTGAGCCACTACTGCCCCCTATAGCCCATCCGAGATATAGCAGGGCACAACACAAAATATTTTCTCTTGACATTCTCCGGAAAAGGTTTTGCGGCTAGAAGATCTGTTGATTGTTGACCCAGCACCCTATCCCTACTTACCCCTTTACAGGGGAACCCTGTTGTTATACAGGACATCCACAAAACGCAGCCCAGACTCGGGGAAAGGGGACCTCAACACCAACTTCTGGATAGGCTTTAAATAGTTGAAAGCAATCCCCGTGGTCTCATGTCTCTTACCTGGGTTGGTTATGTAACCCGACTTAAACAATCAGCTCATGGCATTCTCTTGGTGATAGGACCTAGGTTGGGCCTGAGTGAAAGGAGGGGATCTTATTGCATAATTGGGGGGAGAAATATATTTGCTCTCTGAGGATATAAAAGAGGACTCCTGTACTCTCATTACTACTGACAACCATGCCTTGATCACCGGGAAACCTGTTGCAGGAAGAACTCCCCATGGTGGAAGGCAGAGCAGTGAGATGGCATGAGATGACTCAATGGCGCTTGGACTTCTTTAAGCTGCTAAATCAGCCAGCTCAGAAGCCCTGCCTCCACGGGACTTTTTATTATATGAGGTACTGTGTTCTCTTATTGTTTAAGTCAGTTTAAAAGCATCCTGTTAAGGGTATGGAAAATGGAAACAAATGAAAATGCATCCTTAAGGTGTTGCTGATTTCTAAGGGTAAGGACCTCACATAAATATATATTCTCGGATGGCATACTTCTAAGGAACATTCTCTCAGCCTGTCTGTGAATACAAATGGAATGTGTCCATTCAGTTTCTTATCGGGCTCTTTTGCTTTCTGTACAAGAGCCTTTTGATGTCGAAGAAGTCCGTGGGTTCACATTCAACCAGCAACACGTGGTTGCTGGATTCAGATATTTGGTGACTCTAAGTTCATTGCCGCAAACTTCTTTCCCCAAAGCTTGGCTTCCGTCTACTTAAAAATATGCCCCCAGATCCACTCAGATCATCATAGTTCATTTTACTGAGTTGCCCATTGATGTGGAGTCATCACTCTGTTTTCAAGATCCTTGTCTTTTTTGGTAGAAGTGCCTGCACGATTCTTGATTTAATTCCACGCGTGCTCTTTATATTGCCCCCCCCCATGAGAAATAACTTCTTCTACGATGAAGATTAATCATACTTGAAGCAATTAGTTTTTTAAACGAAGAACATTATCAAGTATGGTCCTTCAAAAAAAGTGATTCCCAAGAGAGGGGACTTGAGAGTTATTCACAGAAAGGCTGAACGTTTGTGTTTTTATTTAAATGACATTCTAGAAAACAAAATAATATAAGCACATTTTGGATCCTGTTTTGATCTTATAATTGAAAACTGCTCCGTAGTTTCACTGCCTGAGTTTCTGTTTGTGTTTCCAATAGAGTTGATGCCAAGTGGTACTTCTTGAGTGGCTGCCAGCTCGTGAGGGAAAAAAACCACTGGTGTGCTTGATAGATTGACGATGTCTTCTCGCCAAAGGAAGGCCAAACGGCATCACCGCGGGCCATACCACCTAGGTTGCTCGGTAGTCTAATCAGAGGAAAATGGCAGGGAGATTGGGTCACCAGGTGGTAGCACTCCAAACTCCAGTGGACTTTCCTCATTCCACTCAATCCCATCTTAATGTTGCAAACAGCATTTAGTTCCAAATAGGGTCATTTTTTAGCTGGCTTGTTTTTGTAGCTTTGTATTTACTTAGACCTTGTTTTTCTAAGTCTGTGTTTAGTAGTGCCTCACTTTAGCCCTTCCAAGGTACACGATCCTGGGCAAGACACATAACCTCTTCGTTCCTTGGTTTCCTGATCTATGAAAAAGGAACAATAGTATTATCTACTTCATTTGATTTTGTGAGGATTCAATGATTTCATATATATAATGTATTCGGAGGACTACCTGAAATTATGTGAACATTCTATGAGTTAGATCTACTCCATTGCTGTATTTTTAGTATTACTACAAACGAAATCATTGCAGCCAATGCTGAAGCTTCATCAGGACTTTTTTCCTTTGTAAGGATAGACTCCAGTTTGATGTCTTCCTCTTCTCAGCTGCTGGTAGAGAGCTCAGCACCAAATCTGTGGCTCATGACCAGCAAGAGTGAGGTTATTACAGTGTCTTCCTTGGCCTTGATTTTTCTCCATTTTTGCTCCCATCCGCATTTTCCTTTCTCCTTTGCTTGTGCTTTTAATTTATGAGATCATGTTACACTGAGTTTGTCCTTTTAAGCGATCGTAAAAGTTTGTTTTGGAGCAGAAGGTGTGGTTCATAAAAAACAACAACAATGCATATCCACTCAGAGTATATGAGAGGAAGGCATTTAATAGACAATAAGGCTCAGTGGGACGTATTACCACATCCAGGAAGGATCTCAGAACTCACTTCCTGGACTGTGAGATATTTTCTCAGGAGTAGGAGTATAATATAATTGACCACAATTATCTTCGGTCCGTTCTGTGAATGTTGCAAGTGTTTATTCCATTTCTGTAAAAAACCCTTATGTAGTATATTTTTCCCATTTCTTTTAACTCTCTCACAATGAGTTCATTTAGGAGACTCTGTGTATGTCGATATTTTATTGAGATTTCTGAATTTTTTTTATCATTTTGTTTCTTTTTTTCTTGAGAAGGAAATCTAGGCACTGATGTTGAAAATGCTATAATTCAGGTCCCACAGAACAGAATATTACTTGTGATGACAGTTATATAATTTCCCTTTCCTGATCTTTCTGTTCCATTTTCTGGGCCAGATTTCAACCTCAAACATTTTGTTCTGAGATAAATGAATACCCTGTAAGAGACTTTTAGCCGCCTATTAGAATTTGTTAAGTGAGATGAGAAATAACATGATTCATTGGGTGTTGAAATTTGCTACTTATAGTCCTTGGGGGAAAAAATACCTATCAGTGTATCCAGAATTATTTTACTTTTAAAGCAATTATCACTTTGTGTTAGGAGCTGAGATGGGAGAAAGGAAGTGATAACTTTACTTAAAAGTGTCATCTATATCCATCTATATCCATTATTCTGCAATTAAAATTTCCCACTCAACCTGACATTCAACACGTTTCATATAATTTTTTTCCTTTCAACAGATGTATTTGATGTGTGATTTGTTAATACAATAAAAAGAAAACGCTTGAGCTTGAGGACTTCCAAATAATAACTGTTAAGTGTTTCTTTGTGCTTCCCATATCCAACCAGTTCAGATATTATAGCATGACCTGTGTAAGTCATTGATTTTTTGTTGTTGTTGATAATTGTCATCTCTGCCTGCTGGACTAGCCCAGGACTAATAGCAGAATACTTCTCTTCTTAATATTGCCCTCTGTTCTCGTGTGATCAATGTCTACCTTCTCTGGTTGCATGAACTTAAATAGCTACCAATGGCTTTTCCCAGTGTCCTTATGAAATGCTATCACCAACTTCAGGTTTCCTTGAGACATGGAAACAAAAAGTAATCTTGACACGCGGAGGTTTCTGGTTCTTTCTGATGTTTGAACCAGTCTGATATCAAAATGACATGCGGTGGGTGGTATGAATAGCTTTAATAGGTGTGTATGCTGTTTACCAACCTTTCCCCTCCACGTCTCATGGATTATTACCCCAATGCTAAATGCCCCCCTCCAAGCTTCCTTGAAATCCTGACAAGTTCAAAACTTTTAAGCTCAAGAACTGAAGTTCTCTATGTGACACTGGAAATATTTTAAAAGAGGAATGAGTAGGTAGACCAAGCCAGTCATACCCTATGGCATGATGTGAAGAGTGTCTCTCTTCTTGGCCCTAATGGTGTATTTGAAATGGACTATTCCTCCCAGATAAAAAGTGCTGGGTTACCCATTTACATTTAAATATCCTTTGAGGAGTAACATTAAGCTATTTTTCAATCACTGGAATTAGTTTATCAGAGCTTTCAAAAATTTAAAAGAATTTTTTAAAAAAGATTATTTAAAAAAAAAAGATTATTTATTTTAGGGACAGAGTGCACATGTGAGCAGGGGGAAGGGCAGAGAAAGGAGAAAAGCAGACTGCCCATTGAGAGGGGAGTTGGTTGCAGGTCTCGAGCTCATGACCCTGAGATCATGACTGGAGCTGAAATCAAGAGTCATATGCTCCACCGACTGAGCCACTGAGGTACCTCTAGTTTATCCCATTTTAAAGAAATGATTACATGTTCCTGGTATTAAGAGAAAAAGTTATTTTCCCTTACCGTACTCAAAATTCAACTCCACTTTTGGACATCTTCCAGAAATTTTGCTGCATTTGCAGTTATTTCATTTTTTTTGTTTGTTTGTTTTTGTTTTTGTTTTAAAGTAATTTCTACCTGCATCATGGGGCTCGAACTCATGACCTGGAGATCAAGACTCCCATGCTCCACTCACTGAGAAAACCCTGCACCCCTTCAGGTATTCAGTTTCAGATTACATTTTTTTCAAGTGGGACAGTTCACATATTTAAACGTCTTTACCTTTGTACCTGCCTCCTTTATTTCACTCCCAGGGGAAGCCAATATCAACAGCCCTTCTCAGTGCCCAGATAAAAGCAAATACCTTACAAGGTCTGATTTTTAAAAATGAGAGGGTCCTCTATACAGTATTTGGCAATTGCTTTCTCGCCTAACAATATGTGGACATCTCTAAAGAGTAAAGGATCTGAAATCTTATTTTTTTCTTTTTAACATCTACACACTATTGCTGACAGTGGATATATCATAACTAACTGCAACTACAGCAGTGTTGTAAGAAGTATCCATGTGCACTAGTCTTACATCCTCATGTTTTTATGTTGATGACTGAGATTCCCCAAAGGGAAATTTGTGGGTAAAAGAATATATGTATATCACATTTTCAGTCTTGTGGCCAGATTTTTTTTTTTAATGGCCAGATTTTAAAAGAATAGCAGTTCATCCTTAAACTCCCACCAGGAACATCTGAGTGTAACTGTTTTCCAACATCCCGATAGCACTTGATTTTATCAATCTTTGTAATTTGCCTACTGCTTTTACTTGTATTTGTCTGGTAGGCTGAGGATTTTTTGAATGCTAATTGGCCAGTTGAATTTACCGTTTTGTGAATTAACCACTCATATCCTTTGGCAGTGTTTCTATAGAGTTGCTTACCTATTATTGTTATTATTAATTTTTAGAATTCATTGTGTATTGGTGTATGATGGTTGATATGTTGTAAATGTATTTTTCCTTTTTTAAAAAAAAGATTTTATTTATTTATTTATTTGTCAGACAGAAAGAGAGAGAGAGAGAGAGAGCACAAGCAGAGGGGCAGCAGAAAGAGGGAGAAGCAGGCTCCCTGCTGAGTAAGGAGCCTGCTGCGAGATTCGATCCCAGGACCCTGGGATCATGATCCAGGCCAAAGGCAGACATTTAACTGATTGAGCCACCCAGGCGTTCCTAAATATATTTTTCTAGTTAAGGATGCAAGAAACGTGCACCTGGGTGGCTCAGAAGGTTAAGCTTCTGCCTTTCGCTCAGGTCATGATCTCAGGGTCCTGGGATCGAGGCCCGCATCGGGCTCTCTGCTCGGCGGGAAGCCTGTTTCCTCCTCTCTCTGCCTACTTGTGATCTGTCAAATAAATAAATAAAATATTAAAAAAAAAAAAAAAGGATGCAAGGAGCAATTTAATGTAGTGCCCAGTTTCTGGAGCTACAGAGTCTGAGTTCAAATTCTAGGTTTCTTATTTATTGGTTGTATGATCTGAAACTGTAGATTCATCCTGTGAATTAGGTATATTATCTGGGAAGGATATAATTCATAGGATGAAATGAAGAATACATGATTTAGTAAATGTAAACATGTGGAAAAGCATCTGGTATACAGTATGCTAATTTTTTACTATTAATTTATTAAACTAGTTTTTGAGGTTTTGTGTTTATAATCACATCCTGCAAAAAAAGAATAATTTTGTCTTTTATCTTCCAATATTTATATGATTTTTTTCTCTTATCTAGTATATTAGCTCTGAAATGATGTTGAATAATAATTCCAATGTAGCTATTCTGCATTGGTTCTGATTTTAATAGGAAAATGGCTTTAGTTTCACTGGTTAGGTTGATGTTGCCCTTGGATTGTGGCACACAGTCTTTATCATATTTTCCTTTCACATCTATTTTATTTGGAGGATTTTAAAATCAGGGATGGCTGGTGAATTTTGATAAATCTTGTTTTAGAGTACTACCATTATAATTATAGCAATATTCATTTTCATGTTCAATTTTTTTGGTATAATAAATTCTCTGGAAAGATTATTTATACTGTAGTATCCTTGCATAGTTGCATCTATGTTCATAAACAAAACTGATTTATAAGTTTCTTGTTTGTACTATCTATTGGGTTTTGTTAATAAGGTGTTGGCTAGCTGGATAAAATGGAGATTAATACATTTTTCTATGAGCTAGAGGGCATTAAATGACATGAATCATTAGTTTTTTAAGACTATATCTGTAACCACCTGGGTCTGTAGATTTTGTTAAAGGTACATCTTTAGTTATCTTTTACAATTATTTGTCAGTATAGAGTTTCATTCTTTTCTTAGGCTAATTTTGGTAATTTATATATTGCTGAAAAATATATTAAAAAGAAGTTAAACCTCCTTTTTTCTTTTCTGGTTTTATTATTTATTTATTTATTTATTTATTTCTTACATTATTTTAGTTTTTCAGTGTTCTAAGATTCATTGTTTATGCCCTACACCCAGTGCTCCATGCAATATGTGCCCTCCTTAATACCCACCACCAGGCTAACCTCTTTTTTAAAAGCATGTATATTTTTCTTTTTTTTTTCCCAACCAGCTTTTTTTTTTCCTCATAAAGAACCGACCTTTTAAGATTTTATTTACTTATTAGAGAGAGAGAGAGAGAACAAGCGGGGGGAGCAACAGTGGGAGGGGGAGAAGCAGGCTCCCCATCGAGCAGGGAGCCCGATGAGCTGGGCTTGATCCCAGGACCCCGGGATCACGACCTGAGCCGAAGGCAGACACTGAACCGACTGAGCCACCCAGGCGTCCCAAGAACCTACTTTTTTGAAGATTGCTTTCCAAATAAGAGTTAATGGAAATAGAAAAGGTGGGACACAGGCCGAGAGGGGAGCAAGTCCAGAGAAAGGCCCTATGGGGAGAAGGGGACTACTGGCTCACAGCCCACCTCACAATTAGTATTAGTAGAATAGTAATGCCTATCATTAGTATTTCGGAAGCTAAATAAAGCCGTTACGTTCTAGCTCTGATTGTCAGAAGTTGCTTGGCACAGCGCTGGGACAGCAAAGAGATTTCAATTATGGGGCAGCTCAGACAGATTGGAAACTGCTCTGCTTCTTCGTGTTGAGGAAAATACTGCAACCATGTTTCTGACAGTAGGGCTCCTTATTAGATTTTGGTCTAAGGGTATCTGCTGGCTGTGCCGGGCCCATGCAGGCGTTCGACCCATAATTGCTGGGATGAGTCAATCTCCACTGAACACTCCGAACTCATCGAGCCTCGCCATCTACATCTGTAGAATGGAGCCGTGATCCCAACCTCATGCATTTATTTTGAGGATAAAATAGAATCATGACTTGTGACTGCAAGCACTTTCTCATTTCTAGAATGTTAGGAAAATGTGAAATCTGTGGCTTGGAACTTACTAAAATTAGGCAGCTAGTCTGCTGGGTCATCTAGGGAAGACTTATTGTGTTTATTTCCTTGACCCTATTTAATAGTTTCTCATTCAATAATAAGCAATTTAGAAAATACATTTCAGCAGCAATGGACTGCTCATTGGAATTTGGGGCCGCAGATAGGGTCTGCCTGGTAGATGGTGAGATGTGACCTCAGGCTTCCTCAGTTCCTAAACTTCATCTTGGGTCTATTTTTTTAATTTACTAATTAGGTCAAGCAACATATGTGACCAGAAAACCACACTGACCTAATTTGACATTCTGCTCTCATTTGAGGTCTTAAAATTTCATCTGACAGGATAATTAGGAACATTATACTGGTTATTGAATCTTTGAAATGTGATTTTCTTTTTCCCTAAGTTCAGATTTCCTTGTTTATATCTAATTTGGCCAAGGTGGGGGAGGGGGCGGAGGAAGGGGACTCCATCATTTTGGCTTCAGGCTCTCTACAGAATACTGAGAGTTGGACGCCTAAAATGAGTGTCATAAGATGAAAACCAGCAAGACAACAAAATCACATCCAGTTTTATCAGTAGGAAGTATTGGGTGATGGTCACTTGACCAGGCCTTGAAAACCTTTGTATGTTTACGTCTGATTTTCTCTCTTGGAGAATCGGTCACACATGTTCACTTGGAACCTCAGTGAACCCGCTGCTTTATAGATAGATCAGGACAATAGATGTCCCCATCAAGAGTAGCCATTTGTACTAAATACTGGCAAACCTCAAAATGTGGTGGTTAAAGGAAAGCTGCACACTGCTTCTAGAAACTGCATCTCAGTCGCGGCTCTGTCATCCAGGAGCAGGGGACACTGTTGTTCTGAAGGTCATCTTGAGGTCGGCATTATTTTTCAACACAAACCCTTGTCACGGGCCTCTCTTAAGTTGGCAGTTGTCATTTTCCTCTTTTTTCCTTTTCCTTTGACCTGGAAATCCTAGGGCAGGCCATTGAGGCTGGACCTTTATCGGGCTGCCCTCGAGTTAAAGCCATGACTCATTCTCAGACTCAGAAAAAGAGAGTTCAATGATTAACAGAGGCAGCCAGAAGGGCTGGGGTAGAAACCCATTCCTGAGGGCCCAGAAAGTGTTGTTGACACACTTAAGTTAGGCTGTCGTATCAGCAAGCTAAGCTGCTCACCTGCAGGGACTCCTCCGTCGTCCTGGGTGTGGATTGGCTTTTCCACTGAGATCAGAGAGCCCGGATGCCTTACACAGAGTGTGCCGTCCTCCCTGTGGGGTGCCTGGACCCCCGGGCCTTCTGAGGGGGGAGGCATTTCTGAGCTCACCTCATGTGGAGCTTCTGAACTGCCCAAGTGGGGAGAAAATCTTCTCTCAAGCACTTTAAATGACTCTTAGAAGAACCACGGCTTATCCACCGGAGAGGATCCTGCAAAGTATGGCAGGGTGGCTAGACTTGATTTTCATGAAGGCAGAGTTAGAAGATCCTCACACCTGATGGCCAACCTCAAACAGAGGGCTATTTTAACTCTGAAAGTATTGCAGGGCAATTGCTGAGAGCTGTGAAATATAAAAGCATAAAATGTAGTCTTTTTCTCCAGCTGTCTCAACCTACCATGCCCTAAAGATGTGAAATTAATCCTATGAACAGAGAGAATGTTATCAATGGTTTAATCCCTTTGAGGTGAATTCTTCCTTTATTGCAAAGACAAGCTGCTAGTGGTTTACATTGTGTGTACCTTACCTGAAGTCAGAAACTGTTGTGGTTTTTTTTTTGTGATCAGTATTTCAAAAATGCTTCAGATAAAGCCTATCTAGAATAATTTCCAGAATTTTAGAAGTCGTCAACCCATCTTGCACACAGAAGTTGGAATAGGAGTCTAACCATAAAAAAGGAATGATGTCTTAAATAATTTTTTGAGTCTTATTAAAAAGACTTTAATAAGAAAAGTGATTAACAAAATCTAATAACTGAGAACGCTAGGAGCTATAATACTCATCACTGGGAGGACATGGTCAGCACATTGGCTGCTCACATTTCACCTACTAGTGCAAAATAATAATGATGGTGCTAATTTTAAAGGCTTCAATTTGGCCAAACTATTATCTATATAATTCATAAAGTACTAGAATAATACTTTAGAAATAATCATATCTACCATTTCTTTAAAATGAACATATAATTTAGAGTTAGCAGACTTAGTTAAATTGAATCAAAACCATATTATTGGATTCTTGGGTTTGTGGGTTCTCATAAGACAAAACTCAGAAAACTTCTAGAATAATCCAGGACCATAGAGGGTGAGCAGAAAGACGGGGCGGGGGGGATGGTGGTTTGCGTAGAGGTAGTTGATTATACGCAGAAACTCTAACGCCGTTGTCTCCTTCATAACCGGTACTCAGCACAATCAGAGGGACTTGAGTACTTTTGGTCCCAGGTCCAAATTCATTTCTATATCTTAATCTTGAAGCTACAGCATCGGTCTTGGTATAAACACCCTGCCTCACATTTTAATTTAAAATGTGTGATATATAACGCTTCTTGTTTGACTTATATCAGTGGTAGAGATTTTGGCTAAATTAAGGTTTTAAAATTGTTACGACTTCAGGTACAGATACGCTCAGCTTCGGTAACAACCTTGTGAAAGCAGGTCTTACCGGCGATCAGTTTTAAGAGAGAGAGAGAGGGAGGCAAACCAAGAAGCAGACTCTTTTTGTTGTTGTTTTGCTTTGAAGATTTTATTCATTTATTTGAGAGAGAGAGAGAGAGAGAGAGAGAGAGAGAGAGAGAGAGGGAAGGAACAGGGGGAGGGACAGAGGGAGAGGCAGCCTCCCTGCTGAGCAGAGAGCCCGATGTGGGGCTCGATCCCAGGACCTTGAGATCATAACCTGAGCCAAAGGCAGATACTTAATCAACTCAGCCACCCAGCATCCCCCAAGAAACAGACTTTTAACTATGGAGAACAAACTGGTGGTTACCAGAGGGGAGGGTGTGGAGGGATGGCGGAAATAAGTGATGGGCCTTTAGGAGCACAGCTGTCATGATGAGCACCAGGTGATTATGGAAGTGTGGAATCATTATATTGCACCCCGAAACTAATATTACACTGCACGTTACCTAGGTGAAACTTAAACAAAAACTTTAAACAACCGAGTGACCAATTTCATAACTCTTAAAATGTGAGATTTTCAGTTATAAGGCAAATTTTGTCAATGGCCTTCCTTTTATTACATCCTCTAATATTAATGAACAATGAAATGTCCATTAAACTGTTGGGAAATAAGATATATTATACTGGATTGTATAATGCTGAGAAGTTTTCAATGGAATTCTTAGACCTGTCTCTGACTTCTAGCCATATCCACATTATAGTCATTAGCTGAAAAATAAAGACAGAAATACGCCATTGTGCTCACTATGTGAAAAATAAAATCTCGTAATATCATAGGCATGGAAGTTGCTTATCGTTTCACATTTAGTGCTTTGTTTGAAAGTGACCCATGACCCATTTGAGATCAAAGTTCATGCAACTGGCGAGTACTGGTGGCATTATCGTATGTCTGAGACATGTGAAGTGCACAAAAAAGGAATTCATAGAGATAAATTATCTGGCATGCACAAGTCCCTTCTAAGCCTTAAGGATTTTCTCAAATTCAAAAGAGGATAAAGAATGAGAGAAATAAATTATTAAAGGTAGCCAGTTTCATTCTTTTTTCCCCTCCCCCAAAAGCTTGGGATTCCTCGTTCTTAAATATTTTTATGCCTTTCACAGTGAGTTTCATGGTCCAAGAGCCACACTTTTACTAGACATGACAGAACTTCCCGCAGTGGAATGGTGCTGTATTTCAGCTATAGAATGTGTTTAATAGGCTTTTATGTTTAGGCTTACACGCTAACTATGATTTACTGTATCTGGGGGAGGCAATGAGGGGAATTGGAATGCAGGGTTCCCTGTAACCTGCACGGAGCCAAAATCGCTTCCAGGAGCACCGAGGCGTCATGCACGGGCCAGGCTGACGAGGAGGGGAGATGTCGGAAAATTCGAAAGGGGTGCTTACCCTGGGGAGAGAGAAGCCATTCTCTATACAATTTGTGCCTCCTTCCTCTCCACGGCAAGGGATGCATCGGAAGGAGAGGGGCAGAGTTTCCCTTTTCCCTTGAGCACCATTTTCCAAACAGACCAAGATCTCAGATGGGCTGTGGCCGGTGACAGTGTAAGAGGAAAGTGAGAGGCAAGTGTATTAAAAGTTCAAGGATTTTTGTGGGCGTTAGTGAGGCTAGGAAGGACTACTGTTTGGGGGATCCAAAGCCCTTGGTTTAATTGACAGCTCTTTCACTTAGAAACCTTGGGGAAGTTGTCCCTGTGTGTGAATCACGCTCTACTAGGACAGAGCTGTGTCCCTGTGCTCACGTATCGCCTAAGGCTGCTTCTGTGACACGACAACATAAACGAGTAGGGGCACCTGTGTGGCTCAGTTAGTTAAACGGCCAACTCTTGGTTTCAGCCTGGGTCATGATCTCAGGGTCACGGGATGGAGCCCCACGTCGGGCTCCACGCTGAGCGTGCAGCCTGCTGGCGATTCCCTCTTACCCTCTGCCCCCACCCGACTTGTATGTGAGCACGCGTGCGTGTGTGTGTGCGCGTGCTCTCTGTCTGTCTGTCTCTCTCTCTCAAGAAAAAAAAAAACACCCAACGGTACAACTATACCGAACAGAAACTGTCTGGTTCAAAAGGCCAAAAACAGGTGGCGCCTGGGTGGCTCAGTTGGTTAAGCGACTGCCTTCGGCTCTGGTCATCATCCTGGAGACCCAGGATCGAGCCCCACATCGGGCTCTCTGCTCGGCGGGAAGCCTGCTTCTCCAGGATCGAGTCCCACATCGGGCTCCCTGCTCGGCGGGAAGCCTGCTTCTCCCTCTCTCAGTCCCTCTGCGTGTGTTCCCTCCCTAGCTGTGTTTCTCTCTGTCAAATTAAAAAAAAAAAAATCTTAAAAAAAATAAAAGTAAGTACATCCTTAAAAAAAAATTCTGGCTACTTATTTCAATAGGAAGAACGGTCATAAATAGAGAATTCCCTCAGGAAATTTCCTTGACTATTGTGTGAAGAATGGGTAAATATCATCTGTAAGTCTATCCTTCTCTGTTACAGAAAACTTTGATGGGCGCCTGGGTTAAAGCCTCAGTGGGTTAAAGCCTCTGCCTTCGGCTCAGGTCCTGATCTCAGGGTCCTGGGATCCAAGCCCACGTCCGGCTCTCTGCTCAGCAGGGATCCTGTTTCCTCTGCTCTCTCTGCCTACTTGTGATTTTTCTCTCTGTCAAATAAATAAATAAATAAAATATTTAAAAAAAGAAAAAAGGCAAACTTTTTGAGCACTGCTGGTAGCTGTTGAATTCCAAGATAATTTTTTGTTGTTCTTGCCAACAAGCTCGTGTGCTCAGAAAATATGGATTATAGTTTTTTTTTTTATAAGCCTAGGTATGTTGAGGCCTTGAAAATGTGGGCAGTATTTTCTCGAGAATGAAATGTTCCTGAATAATTTTCCCATTACGTCAGTACACGGCATTGAATCCAAAAGTATTAAACAAATCCTTCTTTTTTATTTAACTTTACTGGAAAGATTTACAGAATTATGTGGTATTCATGTAGGACTTTATCATGGAAGTAGCAAATGGAGATCCGAATAGGAAAACACCATTAATAATATTAAATTTTACGGAACATGGGAGTCCCGGCCTCTATTATACAATGGTCCAGACTCTTCTTGATCAAGTTAACATTTGTGTTGCGGTGAATGCTAATTCTGAAAACCAGTCCTGACCCGCACTCAACATTCAGCGGAAGAATCCGTGCAGACGTGTCCCACATCCTGCAGTTGCTAGAGAACAACATGACACCAGAATGAACCCCCACTGCTAGCCAATGGGAGGACATTTCAATCCTCAGATGATGTAACGGACGCTTGTAGTTTGTCCTGCTTAGCATATCCTTTCCTGTCCTTTATATCTTTTCTCTCTGGGACCCATAACCTCCTCCATCGTAGTCCACGTGCTTTTGGTGGACCCGGGGCTCCAGGAAACATGCCTCGATGGGGCCAACCAGCATTTTCATCACAGTGACTGTTCAGGGATTGGCGCACAACTCTAAGCCAAAGCAATGAGCTCAGTCGGGTCCTGATAAAGTATGCCTGGTCTTGCCAAGGGCTGCCACGTTGAGAGGGCATGCTTGAGAGTGATACCACTGCAGGAGAAAACAGAACGGAGAAATGGAGAGTGAGTGGAGTTCAGGCGACATTATTTAGGCTGTGCTTGAAGCTAGAGCTTCCCTTGAACATTTCGATTATCTTTTTTTCTTTTTTAAGACTTTATTCATCTGACAGAGAGAGCCGGAGAGCACAAGTGGGGAAGATGGCAGAAGGAGAAGGAGACATAGGCTCCCTGCTGAGCAAGGAGGAACCTGATGCCGGACTCCGTCCCAGGACCCTGGGATCAGGATCTGAGCCGAAGGCAATTGTTTTACTGACTGAGCCACCCAGACACTCCTTGAACATTTCTATTATCTTAACCAATAAATAGGTTTATTGAATTAAACTGATTTGACTTGGGGGTCTCCATTTCTTATAACCAAAAGATTCTGTCAACTCCAATCTACAAATAACAGTGTAATGAAAGTTAGAAGTTATCTGGGAAGGATGTCTGGGGAAAGTCCAGAGAGCTCAAATAATTGAAAAGTAAAAGGAAATATGAAGAGAATAAATATTAAACATCTCTACAATTTTCCAGCTTGTTTCAGAAATTAGACGAATTCTCAGCTGGTAATGATGGGTGAAAAAAGACATTATTATGTTTTCACTTCCCATTTTTTACTTTTGCAAATTTGAGTATAAGCATTTTAAGTATTTTGGTCATGTTTTGGCCATGAATATTTTAATATTATAATTGATATTTAAGTAGAGGCTATAATGTTTCTTTACCTGTTTTCAAAAGGATTAATTCACTCATTAAAAAATGTATACAATTTTATATTATGAAATATTTCATACATATGGAAATACATTAGAGACATAGAATATAAATACATGAGAGGTGCCTGGGAGGCTCAGCAGTTAGGCATCTGACTCTTGATCTCAGCTCAGGTCTTGATCTTGAAGTCATGAGTTCAAACCCCACATTGGGCTCCATGCTGGGCATAGAATTCTACTTAAACACACACACACACACACACACACACACACACACAAAATAATATAACCGACACCTGTGTACCTATTAGCCTAAGAAATGAATCATTACAATAAAGTTGAAGCTCCCTCACTCTGTTCTTGACAGACTTCTCTCCCTCCATCCTAGAGATAATTACCATCCTGAATTTGTTGTTTATCATTACCATGTGTTGTTTCATACTTTACCATATATGTCTGAATGCCTGAACAACAATAGTGTTATTTAGGAGTTAAATAAGCTTTACATAAGTAGTATAATACCGTGAATTTTCTCCTGTAACTTGCCTTTTGACTTAAACCTTATGTTTGTGAAATTCATTTATGTTGAGATGAGTAGCTTTCCTTCATTCATTTTCACTGCAGTATAATATTGTATTTCAAGCTCTTAATAGATTGCAAACCAAGCAAGGGTGGGAGAAATCTATGAAAGAGAATTTTTACTAGACTTTAACTGAAATTCAGCATTTCCTTTAATTATAAAGTAGGCAACCAACAAAGTAATAGGTGACTTTATTACCAATAGAAGTCATAGATATGTCCATATCACATTATGGTGAATACAGAGAGATCTTGAAATATACATTAATCTCATTAAATACTTTGTCACTGATGGTTTTTTACCTTGCTACTCTATCTAATGAGTTAATAAAAGCACGTAAATCACCATAACATTTTTAATATGCTGATAATAACCATTTTTCAATACAATTTGTTTCTTTGTATTTGTATATGTTTTATTTAAAGGCATTAAAATTTTTTTAAACATTACCCTTGTGACAAAGCTCATGGCTCTCATCAGATGGCTAAAGAGGTCCAGGGCATAAAGTTAGAACTTTTGCTCCCAAGCAATTTCACACCTAGACATCTACCCAAAAGAAATGAAAGTACACATCAACAAAGACTTATATGGGAGTGTTCAAGGAGCATTATTAATAATAGCCAAAAAAGTGAATGGGTCTATCCATACATCACAACAATACTTTAATGATCAGAAAGAACTATTAATACCTGCTATAGCATGGGTGAATTTCAAAACCATGATACTAAGTGAAAGAAGTCAGATACAGAAGACCAAATTTTTAAATGTCATTTCTATCAAATGTCCAGAACTGACAAGTATAAACATAGATACATGTAGATACATAGTAAATTAGTGGCTGCTTGAGGCTGGGGCTGAGGAAGATAAGATTAACTGTGAAATGGGCACGAGGGATCTTTCTTAGGGTAATGGAAATGTTCTAAAATTGGAGTGTGATGATGTTGCACAACTCTAAATGATTTTACTAAAAATCACTAATATGTGATAACATAATAAATAAAATGGGTGAAATTTATGCTATTTAAATTAAATCTCAATGAAGCTGTTTTTTGTAAAATGAAGCTGTTTAAACAGCAAGAAACTTTGCTCCATTGTACGACCAGATCATTTATTTACTTTTCTATTAAAGGTGTTTTCATTTTTGTATTTGCTATTAATAGCAATATTGCTATAAGCATTCTTGTACATATCTCCTCTGCACCCCGTGGGCATGTTTCTATGGTGCACAGCTAGAGGCAAAATTACTAAATTGCTTCAACTTTGCCAGATATTGAAATATTGAAATATTGCTGTCCAGATGGTTGCAGCAATTTATATTCCAGCAACAATGTTTAAGAGTTCCTGTAATGTGGGGCGCCTGGGTGGCTCAGTCATTAAGCATCTGCCCTTTGCTCAGGTCATGATCCTGGGGTCCTGGGATCGAGCCCCACATCGGGCTCCCCGCACAGTGGGAAGCCTGCAAGCCTGCTTCTCCTTCTCCCTCTGCCCCGATTGTGTTTCCTCTCTCTACCTCTCTCTCTGTCAAATAAATAAATACAATCTTTAAAAAAAAAAAGAGTTCATGGGTACCTGGGTGGCTCAGTTGGTTAAGCGACTGCCTTCGGCTCAGTTCAAGATCCCGGAGTCCCGGGATCGAGCCCCACATCCGGCTCCCTGCTCTGCAGGAAGCCTGCTTCTCCCTCTGTCACTCCCCCTGCTGTGTTCCCTCTCTGGCTGTGTTTCTCTCTGTCAAATAAATAAATAAATAAATAAATAAAATCTTTAAAAAAAAAACCAACAGATCCCTTGAAAAAAAAAGAGTTCTTGTAATGTATAGCCTCACCAATGCTATTGTCAGACTTCTAACTTTTGCGATTTAGTCAGTATGAAAGGATACCTTGTTTTAATTTTCCCTGCAATATTTTCATCTAGTATGAGACGTTGTTTTCCTTTCTGTGGCCCAAGGCAAGATAGTGTAGTGGTTGCACACTAAGGGCTAGTCTGTCTAGGTTTGAATTATATGGTTCTACCACTTCCTAGAGGCTGTAAGTTGGGAAAAGTATTTTTTAATTTTAACCATATATAGCTTTGCATTTTGTTTTAACTTACTCCTACAGAACCTATTTTGTTCTTGTGTTATTGTGCTTCTCTGAGTAGTATCATTTTATATTTTCCCCTGTTTTCCATGTAGGAAGTCAAATCACTTTTAAAATACACAAACCATTAGATGAATAGGTGAGTAACAAAAGTGAGATTTTTAAAAAAATTTTCTAATATATTTTTTATTTTTTATTTTATTAACATAGAATGTATTATTTGCTTCAGGGGGACAGGTCTGTGAATCATCAGTCTTACACAATTCATAGCACTCACCATAGCACATACCCTCCCCAGTGTCCATCACCCAGCCACTCTATCCCTCCTCCCCCACCCCCAGCAACCCTCAGTTTATTTCCTGAGATTAAGAGTCTCTTATGGTTTGTCTCCCTCCCCAGTTCCATCTTGTTTCATTTTTTCCCTCCCTTCCCTCCATGACCCCCTGCCCTGCCTCTCAAATTTCTCATATCAGAGAGATTTCATATGATAATTGTCTTTCTCTTATTGACTTATTTCACTTAGCATAATACTCTCTAGTTCTATCCGTGTCATTGCAAAAGCAAGATTTTTATGCAGAAAAAAGTATTATAGTTAAACTGAAGAAGATCAAAGATAAAGCAAAGTCTTAAAAGAATAAGGGGGAAAAATACAGATTACCTTCAATAAGTATCAGTTAAGGTGATAGTTGACTTCTCAGTGGTAGCAATGAAAGCCAAGAGACAATAGACTATCTTCAATATGCTGAAAGAAATTTACGGCCAACTAAGAATTTAGTTTGTTCCTTACCAATCCCTTATGTATTTATTTCCTTTTTTTTTTTTTTCTGGTCTTATTTCACTGACCAGAACGTTAGTATAGCGTTAAAGAAAAATGGTGGTGGAGGGCATCTGGCTCATTCTTGATCTTGAATGGAGTGCTTTTGATATTTTACCAACATAAATAGTGTTTCTGTAGAATTTTTTGTAACTATCCTTCATCAGATTAAGGTAATCCCTTTCTTTCTTTTTTAAAGATGTATTTATTTGACAGAGAATGTGCACAAGCAGGCAGAGCAGCAGGCAAAGGGAGAAGGAGAAGCCGCTCCATCCAGGACCCTGGGATCATGACCTGAGTCGAAGGCAGACGCTTAACCGACTGAGCCACCCAGGCGCCCCAAGGAGTTCCTTTCCATTTTCATTTTGTTTGTCCCAAACAGATGCCACATTTCCTGTATCTTTTGAAATGGTTCTTTAAGTTTTCTTTTTTAGTTAATATAATGAAGAGCTTTCCTAATGTTAAAGTATTCTTTTAGTCCTAGAGTGAACCCTAACTTTGTCATCCTGTATATCTTTTTTTATATTTTGTGGAATTCTGTTTGTAGCAGTCGGCTTAGAATTTGTGCATCTTTGTGATTTGTGCACGAGTGGTTGAGACTGGTCCATAAAGTCCGTTCTGTTGTTGTCTTGTGAGGGCGTGGCAAGTGGTGCCTCAGTGCTCGCCCTTCTGCCCCGCAAGCCCCGCACACCCACGTGTCCTGGACATGGTGTTTAAACTCTTATAAGTAAGGACTGAAGTTAATGTGCTCCTCCTGAATACTCTGCAGTCTCAAATGTTCTATATGGATTCCACAACTTAACTTTTAAATGTTTGATATGTGCATTTATTCATTATTATTATTCATGGTTATTACCATTCTACTCATTGCTTTTCTAAAACCACTTAATCAAGGTATGGTTGACCTACAAAAACCTGAACATATTTAATATATGTGGCTTAAGGAGTTTGGAGACAACTATATAGCCATGAAATCATCACCACAGTCTATGCACAAACATACCTAACACCTCTAAAAGTTTCCCCCTGCCCTCATATTATGCATCGTTACTTTCCTGTAATGAGAGCACTTAATGTAAGATCTACCACAGACTTGTGCCCTTCAAATATAGGTATTCTGGTTAAATCACATTTCAAATGATTATGTCAAAAGATAGGTGTAATTGTAGATATTGCATGAATTCATGCATTTCTGACATTTTGAGATATCTGGTGATTAGGAGAGTTTTCTACATGCTAACTTTTGACTCGATACATTTCACACCATGTTACCCTTCCACTCGTCACATATTTCTGTCGCCAGGACCCATAGCCCAGGCCCTAATATGACCTTTAAACTGTGCCTAAGTATCATGACTCCAGTTAGATCCATATGGGAGACAGTAAAAGTATTTCTGGAAGTCATTCTTTACTGGGACAGCAGCTAGTGGTTACTTACATGCATACAGAGTGACTGCAAACTACATAAAAATACCCAACAAAACTCAAATCTCTAAATCGACTTCCCTTCAGCTATATCCAAAAAAATGCCCACTGCCTCTTCAATGGCTATCTACACAAGGAAAAACGTGGAGAGGTGGTTAGAATAGAAAGGAATGGAGACCTTAACCATATGGTCAAAATATCTTTTCAAATTTTACAAAAACATATGACTATGTGAACCCACCCCCCTCCCCCCACGGCCTCGGGAGAAGCTTATACAAGTGAAACGCTTGATACTTAAGGCTATGATCTAGGTGGGAGGTGGAGTTTTAATTTTATAATTTTCCATATAGATAAACAATGACCTCTGCACATTGGTTGAAAAGTCCTTTTGTTTCTTCTTTTGATCTGCAGTGCCAACCACCGTATGTTGAGTTCTTATGTCATTGGGAACCTACATTCGTATGTGCTCACTGTATGTGGTTCCTGCTTCTCCTCACGGTCGGTCCCTTTTTAAAATTTCCTGGTCTTGGGCGCCTGGGTGCCTCAGAGGGTTAAGCATCTGCCGTTGGCTCAGGTCATGATCTCAGGGTCCTGGGATCGAGCCCCACATCTGGCTCTCTGCTCAGGTGGGGAGCCTGCTTCCTCCTCTCTCTCTCTGCCTGCCTCTCTGCCTATTTGTGATCTCTCTCTCTGTCAAATAAATAAATAAAATCTTTTAAATAAATAAGTAAAATTTCCTGGTCTCTTAGTGATTTCCTGTATTTCCTATAAGCCCCATGACACAAGAAAATTACATTGTATGCTGGATCTAGCTGTTTTACAGGGAAAAGGCCTCCCAGAATGTCTACTTTTCCAGATCACCAGAAGCAGATGTGTCTGTCCTGGCAGTTCTAAATTTTAAGTATCAGGTTTTTCACTTTGAGAATGCCTGGTCATTCCTGATAGTCCCTTATTCTTACATTTTTGAACCATTTTATTTTTCTACATTTATTAAGTAAATGCATGTCGTATTCTATAGCTGATGTTTCCAGTATCAGAAGTCTTTGTGAATCCGATTCTGGTTATCTCCTCTTTCCGTTGGCTCACTGGGTTCTGCCTTCTCGCAGTATTAGTGACTTTTGATGGCAAACATATGTTCCATGCATCTTTATCTGTTGTGCTTCTTTGAAGCCTGACTTAAAGGAGGTTTTCTTATTTCAAAGAGACCATTTGAATTTGTTTATTCTAGGTGCCTGGAAACACTTTTAACCCAGGACCTCTTTAAAATTAATTCTCGGCTTGAGGGTTTTCAAACCAAACAGAAGTATGAATTTCGGCCACATGTTCTTGAGAGCCAAACTAAGGTTTCACATTTTGGTGGGACCATCCCCTGCCATCTTGACTCCATGCCAAGTTGAGACAAATGAGAAAATTTTTCTAGTTCACCTTTCTGTTGAGGGTCTAGCTATTTGAGGATTAATCAGAGCTTTATGCATGGGTTTCCTATCACAGTGCTTTAGAAACATCCGTGATATGTCACCTAGATATTTTTATAAAATACAGTCAAAATTAGTTACTAGAAAAATGGAATGCCATTTGGATGTCAATGTCCTATAAAATTACTATAAACATTTCTAAACACTTAATTTCTGCACATGTCTCAACATGGACTGGCACCAGATGATTTACAGAGTCACCTGCAAACCCCACTTTCAGCGGGACTGTCCTATCATCCTTCCCACCTTTGGCAGACCTGAAACTTTGTCTCATATTCCCGCACCCCACGCAGCCATCAAAATAGAAGTTCGATGTCTGTCGAAATGGGAGATGTCCAAATCCTGGGTGGGCAGGGCACCTACTGGCTGGTCTCTTGTTTCTTGCTTTCACCTCATTTTTTACATCTATAGATTTGTCTTTATATCACACTGGTTTGGCAGTGCAGTAAGAGATGTTCCGCCATCAGGGGTGCCTGGGTGGCTCAGTTGGTTAAGTGACTGCCTTCAGCTCGGGTCATGATCCTGGAGACCCGGGATCCGGTCCCACATCGGGCTCCCTGCTCAGCAGAGAGTCTGATTCTCCCTCTGAACTCTCCTCTCTCTCTCTCTCTGTCTCAAATAAAGTCTTAAAAAGAAAAGAAAAGAAAGAGTGGTTCTGCCATGATCCAGTGCTCTCTGTCCTCACTGATGTGTATGCATATGTTCACCAAATAGATACGCGGAAGAGTAATTTTTAACCAGATGTTCATAGTTGCCCCAAACTGAAAATAGTTAAAATTTCCGGTAACAATGGATAACTATGTGAACAAACTATTGCTATAGGCAACAACATGGATGATTCTTACAAACACGATGTGAGTCAAAGATGCCAGGTATAAAACTGTATGTATTGCGTGACCCTGCTGACATAACATTTAAAAGCGGGCCAAATGAAGCATCTTGAGGACATATTATGGCCCTGCTTGAAACCCTCCCATGTCTTGTGGAAGAGTGCTGGCTCCGGCGGGTCCCATGCCCTTCTGCCTAATGATCTCTGGATGCTGCTCACCTGGGATCTTCCGTTAGTGAGAATGCATTGAGCTCTACACTCGTGATTTGTTCACTCTTTTGTGCATATTGATATTTCATTGAAAGGCTTGCTTAAGGGGCATCTGGGTGGCTCGGTCGTTGAGCATCTTGCTTTCAGTTTGGGTCATGAGTCTTGAGGTCCTGGGATCGAGTTCTGCACTGGGCTCCCTACTCAGTGGGGAGCCTGCTTCTCTCTCTCCCTCTGCCTGCTGCTTCCCCTGCTTATGCTCTCTATTGCTCTGTCAAATAAATAAATAAAATCTTTAAAAAAAGGTTTGCTTAACAAAAAGTATTTAAAAAATAGTTTATCTAACAACAACAGTCACTAAGCTGCAAAAAGCCTGAGAATTGGGCACTGTCTTCTCTCTTGCCTTAGCCTTGTGTCCAGTGATTTAGTCTATCACCCAAGGCTGTGAGTCTTTTAAATATTCTCAGTTCTACCCTCCTCCCTACTGTTCCCCTCAGACCGTCACCTCTCATCTGAGCTATTTGTACCCATCTGAGTCCTCTTCTTGCGTCTACCTTCATGCCCTCCAATCCACTGTAACCAAGATGACTGTGACCCCGGGGTGTGTCCCTGCTTACAGTCCCTCTGTGTCCCCCCACTGCTTTCAGCAAGAGGACCACCTTCCTTGCTGGGGCTGAAAAGGCCCCGCCCGGTCTGTCCGCTGCCCTGCCCACAGCTCATCAGGGCCAGTCTCCCTTGATGCTCTTTCCTCCATCGGCACTGACATTCTTCCAGGCCTGGAATCCACCACTTTGCTTTCCCCACTGGCGCCTTCTTTACACGTAGGTGCTTTGGCCCAGAAATATGTGTTTTCTCGTTTTCCTCAGTCCTTTTTTTGACCAAACTAACATCTCATAAATCTTAACGTCAACCTCTTGCTCAGATAAATCCCCACTGTCCTGTTTCCCTTATTCCCCGTTAAAGCATTCATCACTTTCTGAGTCCCTCATTGATTGTAGTAATTGATGTTGCTACCTAACTCCCCTATTGAAATGTAAGCTTTACCGAGCAGGGTGGTAGCAGTTTTGTTCACTAGTTTTCCCAGGATCTAACACAGTGCTTTCCGTGTAATAGTTGTTCAATTAGCATTTGCTGAGTAAATGAGTGAGTGAAGAATGTACTTTGCTATACTCTAATAGAAAGTATGCTATATTATGCTGGGGCGCCTGGGTGGCTCAGTGGGTTAAAGCCTCTGCCTTTGGCTCAGGTCATGATCTCAGGGTCCTGGGATCGAAGCCCGCACTGGGCTCTCTGCTTAGCAGGGAGCCTGCTTCCTCCTCTCTCTCTGCCTGCCTCTCTGCCTATTGTGATCTCTCTCTCTCTCTGTCAAATAAATAAATAAAATCTTTTTTAAAAGAAGTATTATGCTGGACATTTAAGCCCTGGGGAAAACTCAGTCGAATATTTTTTTTTTTCTCAAGAAGTTTTTGGCATTTAAAAATTAATTAATTATTCCTTTGGATCATGTCACTCCTTGACCTAAATCTTCCCCATCATATTGATGTGATCTGACTCCTACCTGCTTGTCCGGTCTCATCCTGTATCACTCCTCCCTTGTGCTGCCTTCCTGAGCCTTGAACATCCCAAGTATGGTTCTGCTTTAGGGACTTCATACTAGTTGTATGGTCTTGTTGGACTATCTTCCTCCTACCTGTTCACATGATGAGCTCTTCCATACTCAAGAAGTTGACATACTCCAATGTCACTCTTCAGAGAAGTTTTCCTTGCCTCTTCAATCTAAAGGAACCTGCTTGCCTCGATAACTCTACACACGTCATCCTGTTTAATTTCTTCATAGCACTGACTGGTGTCAGGGATCATGTTGTGGTTTTTTTTGTACTTGTTTTCTGTTCAGTCCCTGGTACTAGACTGTCAGCTCCATGAGGTCAGGTGCTGTGTTGGCTTTACTCACTGCTGTGTCTACTATGTCTAGCATATTGGCACATAGAGGGTGCTTGATATATATTGATTGAATGACTGAATGGATGTGTTAGTGATGGAGAATTCATTCATCCTTTCAGTGGAGGGCAGTGCTAAACAACTCTCTGTGATGATGGAAATAGTCTTTGGATTAGACAGTGTTATCCAGAGAGACAGAACCATTAGGATACCTCCGTATCTCTCTCTCTCTATCTATCTATCATCTATCTATCTATCATCTATCTATCTATCTATCTATCTATCTATCTATCTATCTATCTATCATATTTCTATGTACCTACGTACCTGGGCATGTATAAGAGAAGATTTACTATAGAATTGGCACATGTGGTTATAGAAGCAGAGAAGTCCCCCTATCTGCGATCTGCTAGATGGAGAACTAGGAAAGTCCATGGTATAATTCATGTATTACACTATTCCAATAGTGTAAGTCCTGATCTGAGTCCCAAAACTTGAGAACCAGGGGCACGGATGTTTAAAGGTAGGAGAAGACAGAGGTGTCAGCTCAAGCAGGAAGAGAGAGTGAGTTCTCCCTTCCTCCATTTTTTTTTACTCCTATTAGGGCCTGCAGTGGATTGGGTGATGCCCGTCAATAAGAGGGAGGGTCATATGCTTCACTCAGTTCATGAATCGAAATGCCAATCTCTTCCGGTAACCCCCTGACGGAAGTGATGTTGTACCAGGTGTCCCTTGCTCCAGTCAGGCCGACACATAAATCAACCAGCCTAGTCTAAGTGTGCTCTGTCCAATATAGTAAGTGCTAGCTTCATGTACTAATTGAATCCTTGAAATGTGCCTAGTGTACCTGAAAAACTTAATTTTGAGTTTTGTTTAATTTCAATTTGAATAGACACATGAAGGTTAGGGCCTGCCATAATGGACAGTACAGCTCTAGGGAACCTGATTTAGGGTGGGGGGAGGCGGGGTCAGGAAAGCTCTTCTCAGGCAACAATGTGTAAATGGACATGCGGAGGATGAGTTGACAGCATCCAAGTGAGGAGTGAGGTGGAGGAGGGAAGGCTGAGGGCACAAGGAAGGACATTCCAGACAGAGGAAACAGAATGCACAAATCCCTGGAAGTGGAGAAGCTTTTAAAAATGGGATTTTAACCTTTGACAAAGCAGGAAAAAATATCCAGTGGAAAAAAGACAGTCTCTTCAATAAATGGTGCTGGGAAAATTGGACAGCTATGTATAGAAGAATGAAATTAGACCATTCTCTTACACCACACACAAAGGCAAACTCGAAATGGATGAAAGACCTCAACGTGAGGCAGGAATCCATCAAAATCCTGGAAGAGAACGTAGGCAGTAACCTCTCTGACATCAGCCACAGCAACTTCTTTCAAGACACGTCTCCAAAGGCAAAGGAGACAAAAACGAAAATGAACTTCTGTGACTTCATCAAAATAAAAAGCTTCTGCACAGCAAAGGAAACAGTCAACAAAACAAAGAGGCAACCCACAGAATGGGAGAAGATGTTTGCAAATGACACTACAGACAAAGGGCTGGTATCCAAGATCTATAAAGAACTACTCAAACTCAACATCCAAAAAGAAGATGAACACATCAAAAAATGGGCAAGAGACATGAAGAGGCACTTCTCCATAGAAGATACACAAATCGCTAACAGACACATGAAAAAATGTTCATCGTCACTAGCTATCAGGTAAATTCAAATCAAAACCACACTGAGATACCGCCTTACACCAGTCAGAATGGCCAGTGGGACACTGGGAGAAGGAAAGGAAATGGAAAGTAGGGTAATCCAGGGAGAGAAACGAAACAACAGAGACTTTGGATACAGAAACAAA
>PITA01023827.1:0-27390 GCA_004023965.1 Spilogale gracilis
CCCCCGCAGCCCTGAGCAGCGCCCCCCCCAGCCCACCGCAACCTTGAGCAGCCCCCTGCAGCCCTGAGCAGCTTCCCGCAAGCCTGAGCAGCACCCCCGCAGCCCTCACAGCCCCCCACAGCCCCATAGCCCCACCCGGGAGACCCATAAGTCCCAAGCCCTGGGGAAAGTGGGAGGAAAAGAAGCAGAGATTGCGCTCGGAGAGCAGCCACTCTCTGAGGTTGGCCGGGTCTTGGTCCCTCCGGGGAGCCGCAGCTTCTCGCGGTCTAGGTCCGCTTGAATCTAGGCTGCGGAGCGGGGCAGGCAGTACTTGGACCTGAACATAGCTGGGTTCAGGTTCCCCGCCGCCAGGACCCCAGGTGAGCCTCAGGCTTCTCATCCAAAGCAGGGGACAGAGTGACTTCTTCCCCCCTGGGGATCTCAAGAACTTCAGGTCCTGCCAGGGAAGATGCCTAATATCTGGGAACAGTACCTGCTTCTCCAAGCTGGGCTAAGAAGGGTCACCTCCTCCTCCTCTTCCTCTGCTTCATATTAGCTGCTCCTGATGGATTTAGTGAGTGGATGGAAAGCTTATCGCTTCTGTCAAATTTTAGTTAAACTAATCTATGTGTTAAGACACAATCCTGAATAGTGCTTCATTTTAACACAGACTGATTTTCATAGCACTGACCCACCCAATGGACATGGGTGTGCCAGTCTACACTTTAAACAATTTCTTTTTTAGAAATGCTCCATTTCTTTAAATTCCAATGAGTTTTTCTATTTTAAAAATTCAGATGAAATACATGTAACATGAAATTTACCATCTTAGCTGTTTTTAAGTGTATAGTCCAGTAACATTAAGTATACTCAGACTGTTGTGCAACCATGTCAACAGAAATCTTCTCATCTTGCAAAACTGAAACTATATCCATTAAATGATAATTCCCCGTCCTTCTTCCCATGAGCTCTTGGTAACCATCGTTTTATTTGTGTCTCTATGAATTCTTCGACTTAGTTGCCTTATTTACGTGGCATCTTGTCTTTGTCCTCTTGTAACTGACTTCTTTCACTTAGGATATTGTCTTCAAGTACCTCCTCTTTGTAGTCTATGTCACAATGACCTTCATTATAAAGTCTGAATAATATGACCTTGTACATCCACACCACATTTTTTCACTAACAACTGTGTTTTTTCTTTTTCTTTTTCTTCTTCTTCTTCTCCTTCTTCTTCTTTTAAAAATGTATTTATTTGAGAGAGACAGAAAGAGAGAAAGCATGAGTTGGGGATGGGCACAGAGGGAGAAGGAGAAGCAGACTCCCCACTGAGCAGGGACCCTGGGATCATGACCTGAGCCAAAGGCAGATTCTTAAACGACTGAGCCACCCAGGCATCCTAACTTCTATTCTTAGAGTATAAGAGAAAATGAGACATACAATCCCCAGTGATAGCATGCAAAGTGAGCAGGTTCTGACCACACAGATGAGATCTTTGACACTGGAATCTTTATAAAATAATTACTATTCCACTGTGACAAGCCCTGCAAAATTTTCCTATGATATAAACATACAAATCTATAAACTTGTATGCACATATGTGTTACTCCCATACTCTTCTTTGTATCTCCTTCTTGTCTTTTCCTATTCAGAACACAAGAGATTTACTTTGGGGTGAAAGCATGACAGTCTTGTCACATAGAACTATGCATTTTGAAGTGATTTCTATTTTATATTTCAAACTCAAGAAGTTTCTCTGTGCTGTAGGTTATAGGTAATTTACGGTTTTAGCATTTAGCATTCTATATCCAATCTATTCTTGTCCTCAACATAGACTGCCTCTTCCCCTTCTCCTCCTCACCCTGCCTAATTCTACATTTTTTTCACTCATTCGTGGATCCTAACCATGTAGCTTCCTTGGGTAGAATGTTAAATATTTTCCTTACATCTAAATCTGATGCCTTCTTAAATAATATCAATATTACTGTTCCCATTTCACAGATGAGGAAACTGAGGCACAAAGGGTTTATTTAACTATCTAAGGCCAAACATTTATCATTGTCAGGGTCAAGACCTAGAACAAGTGTATCTTGCAGCCAAATCCCAGATGTTTTCCTGCACACAGTATGGCAGTTACCACTTTCTTAAGTCTTCTAACTTTTATTTTCTACTGGATTTGCCCATGGGTTTTACCTCTTCAAAAAGAACTACAGGATCCCAAAAACATGACCCATGATTCTATATCTAGTGCATGATATTTGTTCCTTATTAAAAACTTAATAAAATAGGGAAGCTGTTTAAAGTAAAAATATGAAGAAGAGCAAATTAAAGCCAAAGTTAGCAGAAGAAAAGTAATCCAAAAAAATTAGAGCAGCAATCAGTGAAATTGAAAAAGGAGATCAATGATGAAAATCAACAAAGTGAAAATCTGTTTCTTTGAAAAGATCAATAAAATGGATAAGTTTCTAACCAGACTAAGAGAAATGAAAGAAGATGTTAATTAAAACTATCAGAAATGAAAAAATCAGACATCACTACAGATCCTCTAGACATTAAAAAGATAATAAAGGAATATTATGAACACCTGTATACCACAAATTTGATAACCAAGATGAAATGGACCAGTTCCTTAAAGACATAATCTGCTAAAACACAAGAAGAAATGACACTCTGCATAGGTCTGTATCTATTATATAAGTTGAAACAATAATTGATAATCTTCTGAAACGGAAACTACCAGGCTCAGATGGGTTTACTGGTGAATTCTACCATACATTTAAGGAAGAAGCTATACTGAATCTCTACAGTGTTATTTGTCTCTTTTGTCTTTGTCTTCACTGTGCTCAGCTATTGACGGGGAATTTTATTTGAAGACTCACAGCTTTCTTCAGGCCTGAAAGAGAGTTGCCTTTGTTACTTCTCTTTCCTTTATTTGATTCTCTACCTTTTTTCTAAGATTTTTATCAGTTTGATGTTGATCTGTGTTTTCTTTTATATTTTCATCTTATTCTAAGGTCTGGGAGATTCTTAAAATTATCTTTTTAATTATTTTACTGGAGAATAAATACATATCAGTAATCATATGTTCAATCTCTGGGAGAAGCTGAATTCTGCCCACCCCCCTTCACCCACCCCCAGCATCCTGTCTTCGATGGGTTGCCTCTAGAAACAAAGACCTGCTCCTCCATGATAACCATTGAGAAGTTGGGGATGTCAGTCCTATAATACAAGGAACTAAATCTTGCCAACAACCTGAATGATGAATTGGGGACATTGAAGTAGGATGAGTGTTCACTGGTGTGGTTGTCATTTGTACATTATCAACTAATACCCCTGCTTTTAGTCCAACTTCTAAATACCAACCTCTGTGCTATTTAGTAATTCTGAGCCCACACCCTCTCTGAATTCCAGTAGCTAGATTGCTCTCCTTTTTAAAGCATCTGAGTCATTTATCTCTCTGTTTATTTCAGCTTTCCATCCTCTCCCACCTCCTTTCAGAAATTTGTGGAAATCTCCTAACTATTGTTGATTATTACCGACCCTAATCTACTCTTTTTTTTTTTTCTTTTGAACTTTTAATCTTTTATTTCAGTGGAGGTCTTTGGGAGGTGAAGAACAAATGTGTATGTTTATTCCTCAATCCTGAACTGGAGCTGCCTGATTAGTCTTTTTAACAAACTGATTCCAACCTGATAGCTTTTATACTCACTCTTGCTTGTTCGTTTTCTTGGCATTTCTATAAAGGCAATGCCCTTAGACAAAAGAAGAATTGTTTTTCTGCCCGGTAAATACAAAGACAGAACTTGCCAAGGAATAGTAATGAAGTAAGACCTTAAATGAGCTTTGGAAAAGCCTCATTAAATCGCATGTTATCTTAGGAGGTTCTTTGGGATATTGAAGAGAACACAGACTTTGTATGATACACCAGCTTTCCACATAGCCTTGAGGAAATTACTTAACCTCTTAGCACCGAGATTCGAGTGGATAAAGTATACTACTTTTCAATTTCACAAAATTACTGTACAATGTGCATGGTACCTAGCAAGCACTTAATAAATAATTCTGCAAAGATTCATAGTTACACTTTGTTGGTCACTGCACATGTAATGGGGAGTTACCACAGGCTCGATCTCTCTAGAAAGTACATTCTGATGGATGTAAAGCATAAGTAAATTGTCACCTTCATGATAATAATAGTTATCACTCTTCTTGTCCCACCCCATCAGCTCTGTGATGCCATCTGTGGCCAAGTTGAGCTCCACGGAATAATGTGGAGACAGGTTAAGAAGGATTCTGGTAGCACATGAGAAGAAAGGAGAAAGAAAGAGTAAAGGATGAAAATGAGGAAAGAGGAGTGAGAGATAGACCTTTGAACGTCTAACTTAGAATGATTCAGGCAGAAAAGCCGAGTCCACACCTATCCTTCTGTGATAACAGAGTGCTACAGACTGTGTGACTTATAAACAACAGACATTTATTTCTCATAGTTCTGGAGGTTGGATGTCTAAGATCAAGACATCAAGAGACTGGATGTCTGGTGAGAGCCTACTTCTTGAGTCACAGATGGCCATCTTTCCCCAGTGTTCTCACATGGCAGAAGGAGCAGAGACTTCTCTGGGTCTCTTTATAAGGGAACTATTCTCATTCATGAGGGCTCAATTCTCATGCCCTGATTGATCCCCAAAGGCTCCATCTCCTTGGGAGTTGGAGTACATCACATTGGGAGTTAGGGTTTCAACATATGAATTGTGAGGTGACATAAATATTCAATCTATAGTAACCACCAAATACAGAAGACAGGAGATAATCTATATACAAAAGGAGAATGTCTTATAAATGTAAATAGTTCTTTAGGATTATAACAGAAAGACCACTAGACTGGGAGATTAGTGTTTCAGAGTCTAACAGTAACTATTAGCTAAGTTACTACTTAGTACTTTGACTTTGAGAAACTTTTCTAGATACCTGTATCTGTTTCTTTCATGAGGATTAATGATCATTTTCTTTGTAGATCTACCATGTTATATGCCTCTTTAAAGATTATGAAATCTTCCATTTTATGGAGTGAGAAATGAAATATACATCTTAAGTGAATAATCACTGATATACTGAGATAATAAAATATATGTAAGACTTAAAATTAGACAAAAGGAAGGCCAAGAAAATGTTAAAACATTTAATTTTAGAAAGGCAAGTACAGAAATTTATGGGACTCATACCATTCTGAATAAGTTGAGTCCAAATTTGGAAGGAGCTGCCAATTTATCTATCTAGTAATGTTCAAATTCATGCTTTTATAGAATTGGGCTTATGAGAAAATAATTATAATCCATTGAAAATAATGGTTTTTCTCAACTTCACTGATCAGATTCACATTTTACAAGCATAAATACACCAACAGAAATGTAGTATAAATATCTATTGTGATAATAAAAGATATTTATTAAAAATTTAGCCTAACATTTTTCATGAAATGTGAAACTATTCAAGTGCTTTGTATAAATTGACTCCATAGGGGTCTTGATAAAATAGCAAATTAGTTTTTTAATGTTATGAGCTTTTGAAAATAGTCCATGAAAGAGAGCTATATTGTTTTCCAGCAAAGTAATTGAATCAGATACCCATCACTGATAGAGGCAGAAGAACTTATTTGGGACTAACCAGTTGTTACTCTTTTCAGAATTCCAGTAAAGCCATATAAGATTTTAACTTTGTTTTTACGAAGTTTTGTTTCCCAATGCAAGTCACTGGTCTGAGAACATTTTTTTTTTTAAGATTTTATTTATTTGACAGAGAGAAACACAGCCAGAGAGGGAACACAAGCAGGGGGACTGAGAGAGGGAGAAGCAGGCTTCCTGCTGAGCAGGGAGCCCGATGTGGGGCTTGATCCCAGGTCTCCGGGATCATGACCTGAGCCGAAGGCAGTCGTCCAACCAACTGAGCCACCCAGGCGCCCCCGAGAACATTTTGAAAGGATGTGCAACTGCTGACTTATTCCTGCAAAGCGAGAGGAAATCAACGAGGCTGAAGGAACAATACCACTAAGACCAACCATGCCTCACACAGAGAAGGAGCTCAATAAATGTCTGTGGCCACAAAGTCAAGGGAAGTGGGTGGGGTTTGACTTTAGGACACAGTGGTAGAAGAATCTGAACTTGGGTACAAAGATCTGTCTCTGTCCCTTAATAACGCACACATTCCCTGGGACTTAGGACCTCTTTTGGTCTCACAGTGAACTACCTGACTCCGGCTTGGAAAAACAATGGCCACGATACTAATTCTTGAGCTATCCATGTTTCAAGTCAAAAGGATGTTGCAGGAATCTATAGACTTTGAAAGGATGTAGAAACATGGGCTTTGATGATCGTTTAGGGTACTTTGTTTCCTTCAGTTTGTCTTCACTATCTTGTCCTTTTTATCTCTCTCCAAAAGAACTCTGTCTTTTTCCTTTTTACCTGGAAATTTTGCCTGGAAATTGAAGCATGTTAATGTTAATGACGCTGCAATTCAAGTTTCCAAGCCTGTGAAAATGAGCTGTGCTTCCTTTCATGCTCCTTTCACTGGTGCTCCTAAATCTGAGCAACCCCACACAAAATATTCTTCTAGGACTAACGGAAAAGTGATACAAGGAAGGCTATTTGCCAAGACATGCAGAACTGTGAAGAGTGTTCCCACAGCAAAACCAATTCTCCAGTGTAGAATCCAGTATGACAAAACTGTTACAGAAGGAGGAGGGGGAGGAGGAGGAGGGGGAGGAAGAGGAGAAAACAGGCCAGTATTTCAAAGGATAAAGAACAGATTTCTTTCAGTAGACCACCTAGTCTGTCTTTTCTATCAGCTGCGATATAAGATCATTGAACCCATGCTGGATTCTGAGGAAGGGTTGAATAATTTCATTATCAGCCAATACATCTGGACATTCAAAAGAAAGCAAGATCAGATCAAAGGGACTGTACTCATAATTATCCCCTCTTCCCCATACCCATCCTCGCAGCATTGCCAAACTCTATCCTCAGATCAAACCAGCCCTGCTCCCCAGCTGCCAAGCCCTGATGACTAAAGCCACACAGATGTGCTGACGAGATCCATGACGGATTTTTAAACTTCCAAACTCCATTTGGCCGCAGTGATTCCAGTAATCCATAAACTGATCTCTTATTGGTTTCCCATTCCCTAAAGTGGTCGTGCCAATTTTTTAAGACTTCTCCTGACATTAACTTAATCCCTGACCTTCACACCCTCAGTATGATCTTTTCCTCATTCCATGGATGTTAGAAGTCACAGAGGTAAACTCCTGTCCACACTTCCACTCCTTTTCCTCCGTTTCCTTCTCGCTTATCTCGGGGGACATAGTGTTCGTTCCTAGTGAACACTATTGCCATGCCTGTGTGTTGTTTGACCCCATTAATTGCCTCCTTCCCCTTTGGGATCTTTCTCCATAAAACATCCAGTTTGATGCTTTATAGGTTGTATATTGAGTTTTTCTCTTCTCTCTGTCCCATAAATATACCCCATATTCCCATATTATGCAGATTACTTCAGAGACATTATACAATTGGACAGATATTTGGCAATTCTCAAGCAGGAGGCAATAACATTTCTTGGGGGGAGCAGTTAATTTTCCAATCATGCCCAGAGTCTCCATATTGGGTAGAAGAGGGACTGAACTCCTATCTTGGAAGAACTGAGTTCTTTATTTCTTTTCATCTCCAATCCATGGTCCATTCCATTTTTTAATAATGAATACCTTTTCTGCTGTATCATGGTTGACTTTGGCCTTGTTTTTGATCCTGTTTACTCCCTTAGATTATGAGAGACCACCCTTCCATTTCTCCAGTTTTCCTCAATGTTATTTCCAAAGTATGACACTACTTTTCTTCCTTTCACTCCCTCCAAATGGAAATGAGGATGTGACTCTGTTGGCATCTCTATGAAGTTAGGAAGCTCTGGCCATGGCATGATTGGTCAATAGTTTCTTGTCCTGAGTGTGGTGGTCTGAAGGAGGGTAGCCCTATGACCCAATACAGATGGGACCATGTAAGAAGATCACGTGTTGGTTCCATGGTATAATGGTGAACACTCTGGATTCTCATGATCGCATGTTTTATTTTTCCATTGTCATTTTGATGGACATTGAGTTGTTTCCAATGTTTTTTTTCTATTGTTAAAGAAAATATTATTAATGGAACTTTTTAAAGGTGGTAAGATAGACCTTATTCAGGACCATCATGATAGGTATAGGCACCACTGTAATAGGATTTTATAGTGGTGAGAAACATTAGGTTCAACTCCAAATATGGTGTGGACAAGTGAACATTCATAACCAAGGAGCATGGTGGAAGTCAGTGGAGGGAAAATTAGTAAAAGGAAACACCAGGTTTGTAAGTGGAGTTCTGGCTAACCCGACCTACCAGGATTCTTCCTAGAGGCAGGCCAGGGTGGTCACACATCACCTGGGTCGGGGGAAGGGTTTGAGGAATCTGATTGGATAGCAAGAGTGATCAGATATGAAGGGTGGGGGGCTCTTGCTAAACTGTACCTTAGTAGGATTTTTGCTAAAACTGCATTTTACAATGTAGGGCACAGACGCACCTATAAGAAGGCTCAGGAGCCTAAGTAAAAGTTGGCAACCAAAGAATCTCTGTCCCTATTTCAGACAATCCTGAAGCAAACATTCTCTCCTTGTTTGCCTATCCTGATGTGAGTGGCCTTTTCTAGACTTGCGGTGCATGAGGGGTAAACTAGATTGTATACAGACAGTGATGAAATTTTTAGGTCATAGATCTACACTTTTTTTGTTTTATTAGAATTATTCTTCAGGGCGACTGGGTGGCTCAGTGGGTTAAAGCCTCTGCCTTCGGCTCAGGTTATGATCTCAGGGTCCTGGGATCGAGGCTAGCATCAGGCTCTCTGCTCAGCGGGGAGCCTGCCTCCTCCTCTCTCTCTGCCTGCCTCTCTGCCTACTTGTAATCTATCTCTCTCTCTGTCAAATAAATAATAAATAAAATATTTAAAAAAAAGAATTATTCTTCAAATTAGTTGTACCAATTTACCTTCCTCAGAGTAACATATGAGCATTCTCATTGCTGCATATTTTCAATTATTGGAACTATTGGAATTTTGTCCAATATTTAAATATACATTTATTATTTCTGATTAAGAAACATACATAGTAAATTGTAATACTTTACTAATTAATAATTACACCACTATCCTTTAAGCACATTACATCTTTTCAAAGAATTTTTTGAAACTATCAGACTTTTGAAATTTTTGTCATTTTGATCATTTTGAAGTGATATCTCATTGTTTTACTTCATACTTATTGGACTTCTCTCATAAGGTGAAAAATTTCTCCATAACTTTTAGATATTTGATATTCCCATTCTGTTTGTATTTTTCTGTTTGGTTGTTTATCTGACTGGTTGGTAGTAGCTCTTGATATAGTCTGACTGCTAATTTCTTTCATGCTTTGATTTGGAAGTATCTTTGCTGTATGATTTATCTTAGAATTTTGTTTATGATGTTTATTTCAATCTTTCCATACAGAGCCGAACTTACCTCTTTTTTCACTTATCAATTGCATTTTTAAAGTCTCATCTGAGAAAGACTTCCAAATATACACAAATATCAAAACATTATGTTGAGATTAATATAATGTTGTGCCTTAATTATACCTCAAAAAAAGAAAGTAAAAGGAGAAGTAGAAAAGAAAGAAAAAGATGTCCACACCTCAGGAAACATATTCTCCTTGATTTAAAAACAAATAAATGAACAAATAGAAACATTTTAAAGAGTTGCCTTTCGAACCTTAAAATTCCTGCACTTAGATGTTAGTATTTTATATATGGCGATATGACTATTACAGCATCTCAGCCTCCTCCATGAGCTTTAATTAATTTATTCACATTTGCCCTGTGCTCTTCAACTCTGAGATCTTGAGGATGCTCTCAAAGGTTCCAGAAAGTTTTTCATTCACATTCCTTCTGTCTTTTCCTGGGCTTCTCCGCTATCCTGGTGGCTTAGCAGACCTGTGCCTTCAGGCGTGGTTCTTGGTTCCTCTCTCCAAACACAGACTTAAGAACTACATCAACCTCCCACTCGTTATTGTCATTTGCATCCCAATATATGGAAATCTGTTTCCCCTGGGTTTCTTCGCTCATTATGATTTTCCAGGAAAAAGGTAGAGAGGAAAAAACATCAACAGTGAAAGCTATTGTCTGTGTGACCGTCAACCACGAGCAAGTTCCTTAAATAACTCATTTTTTTCTCACCTATGAAATGAGGATAGTAGCGGTACTTTCATTCCAGGGGAGGATTCACAAAGTCCATAAACGAGCATGTGCACGTGTGTGTTGTATTACAACTGCTGGCACGTCGCCAGCATATACAAGTGTCAGCTATATATAGTTCATTTTTCCTACTGCTTCCTAAGGAGGCTGTTCTTCATCCATCATTAAAATGCAATGAGACCATTTTACAAGCCAAACAGGTAATATGGTCCTTGAGTTGGCAAGGACCACTTCGAAAGGACATTATCACTCCTTCCTGGTAAAGATATGGCTCCATCGTGCTTGGAGTTTTATCTACTGGAATATTTGAGTCTCCTGAAAATACTGTCCCAATGTTCATCCCGTCTCGTGGAAATCCTTACAGGAAGTGATTTTCCCCCGAGAGACCACTGCTACGGTCCGCCCCCAACATCCCCCTTACCCTTATTCAGGCCCCGATTCAGCGTGCTTCATGGTGATGGAGATTACAGTAACCAGGAAACGTCAAAATACCGAGCCTGCCAACTAAAGTGTGACCCAGAACTGTTTTTCAGGATGAGTGTCATGATGGTTTCTCCAGCTGTTCTTATTAGGATAATTAATATAATTAACAATAAAGGCTTTAATTATGGGTGCTTAATGAGAAGGCATTTATAATTATCACCCAAACCTCATCTAGATACATAGGAAACTTTTATTGAGTGCTTACTAAGTACACATAGCATCTTATTGAACCCTTACAATAATGTTTCAAAGACAGATAACACAATTAAGGGCAATTTAATTTAAAATTTAAGAACTCAGAATTGCTGTAGTGCCCTTGGTTTACTGTATTGAGGAACAATGCCAACTGGTAACTTAAACAATATCAACTTGCTGTCCCATAGTCCTGGAGGCGAGAGATTTGAGATGTTGGAAGACTGAAGGCAAGGTGTGGGAAGGGTGGGTTTCTCCTGTGGCCAGAAGAGGAAAGAGCCATCCCAGGACTTTCTCCTAACTTTCAGTGCCAGCAGGCCTCCTTGGCATATACATGGCCGTCTTCTCCCTGTCTTCACATGGTTTTCCCTCAGTGACTATCTGTGCCTGTGTCCAAATTTCCCTTCTTTATAAGGATATAGGATTAGGGTTAATCCTGAGAGCCCCAACTTGACCACCTTCAAAGACCCTATTTCCAAATAAGGTCACATTCTGAGGTGCTGGAAGTTAGAACTCAACATCTTTTTGAGGGACACAATTTCGCTCTTTCAGTTAGAAATTGCCAGAGCTGGGACTTAAAGCCAAGTACACCTGTGCCACGTGGCCCTGACACCATCCCACTCCATTACTTGACGTGTCTCCTGTCATCTTGGAACTGCTTCCTGTCCAAGTGAGGTTCTCCTTTCCCACCCTCCGTAGCCCTGTCTCTTCCTTTGTGTCTCTATCTCTCCGTTGAGGGTCCCTTCCCTTGCCTCTGGGTCAGTACCTAAACATGCTCAGATCTTCCTTATCTTAAAAAGTGTTTCATGATTCCAAGCCCAGTTTCCCCTCAGCTACTAGCCCATCTTTTCTCTGCTTCTCGGCCCAACCCCTGGATAGTTCGATTCTTCTGCCATTCTCATCGCCCTCTTTCCAAAAACTCCACAATGTCCTCAGCGTGCCTTCCGCCATGACTATACCGCCGACACTGTTTTCTCTATGCCAGCGATTTCTAGGTTGCTGAGTGTCAGAAACACTTTGAACCCATTATTCCACAGGATCCCTCAATACATTTTATTTGCTGGATGATCAGATCCTGTCCTTGAAACTCTGATCTCTCTTGGATCCCACTGAAGTGCAGAAACCCTCATGAGCACCTTAAGTTTTTATGATAAATGGGTTTCCTAAGTATTTCCATCTGTGCGACGTTACTTCAGTGACCTTCTATAATCTGATGACCTCCAGGGAACTTCACTGAGCGACAGTCTTCTGAGATCTGACCTGAATATCTGACTGTCCCTTCCCCATCCCCAACCACGTGCCTCACAGGGACCTCAGAGTCAGCGTGCCTTAAAATAAACTCAGGATTCCCCAAATCTGCTCTTCTTTCAGTGTGCTACACTTAGACAATAACACTACCCTGCTTTTAAATTTTGAGGTAAAAACCAAAACGTGGGCCCTGACTCAGTATTCTTCCTCTCCTTCCTCCCTCCAGTCCCACCAGCCCCTAAACCCTCTCAATTTCATCACCTATAACAGGGCAGGGGCTGCGGAGCTCCCCAGAAAGTAGAGGCCGTTCTTGGACAACAATTCCTCTGTTCCAACTTTTCCGCCGGGTTTCTTGTTGTTCTGATTTCCTTAATGTTTTGAAATTAGAAGCCCTCAATGTCCAAATAACGGCACCAAACACACATCTGGGAGCATCTTCCTCAGGTTAGAATGAAGAATAAAAGGAAATACACAGACCCTTCAGAGACAGCGCGTCTTTCTCTTATCTCTGCTTCCCTGTCTAGTATTTAGAAACGATTTATACTTTGTTTTGACCATGGCTTTGAGGGGAAAACAAGTTTTTGGCTAATTTCTGCTTCTTAGAATTTAAAGGCGTTTAAAGTTTTTAATCTATAGGAGCTGATATGTCACTAAAAAAAATTACTTTGATGGCCAACGGACCCTCTTCTTATTCTGTGAGTTTTAGAAACACATTTAAATCATGATTATCAATGAAAAAAGGGCATCTGGAAGAGTCCTCGGGTCCTGGGTGGAAAGGTAGGGTGCGAGACAGGCCCCTTCATGCGGAACAATGCCTGCAGGAAGGAGGTTTGAAGCAGGAACTAAGAGAGACAGAAACTGAGAAAACAGACCTGCATTGTGAAAACGTCGACCTGCCGCCTGCAGTCTTCCACGGAAGTGACATCCGCAGCAAGTAGTGATGGCTCCATGCAGACTTTTCCTGTCCTTAACGAAGAACAGACCCAGCAACCTGGAGCCTGGGGTGGGGTGGGAGTGGGGGAGGGGGAGGTGGCTGAGTGCCCTGCTCACAGGCAGGGCCCAGGTCCCAGAGCATATTGGAGCCTGAGCATATTGGAGTTTTCTGTTTGTTGTAAGAAAAATAACGTCTTGGGGCACCTGGGTGGCTTAGTTAGTTTGGATCGGCTCGGGATCCCGGGGTCCTAGAATGGAGCCCTGAGTCAGGCTTCTTGCTCAGGAGGGAGTCTGCTTCTCCCTCTGCCTGCTGCTCTCACTGCTTGTGCCCTCTCTCTCGCTGACAAGTAAATAAATAAAATCTTTAAAAAAAACAAAAAGCAAAAAAACCCACTTTTTTTGGGTCAGTGAATTAGTGCAATTAATGAACAGTATTCCCCTTTCCTTCCAAATGGAAAGATCTAAAAAGAACGTTATCATCCAATTTGCTGTTCTCAATTGAAATCAACATGACAAGCCTGGTGGGTTTTTACAAGCTCCCTTTTCCGGTCTACCTGTTCACCAGATGAATAATGTGTTACACTGGGAATATTTATACTTTTGCAAGAATACTAGTAAGAGAGACTTGAGTGGGGAGGACCCCAGATGTTTGCTGGTGGCCTGTGTGCTGTTGTTCTGGTTCCTGGAATCACTCACTTTTCCTGCGAGGTGGATGTGATCATGTTCCATTTATAGTGCAAAGCCTGGGGATGTAGGATGTCCCACGCCCCATGCCTACAACTCAGAGCTGTAGAGACTAATAGGATTTAGGGAGAGCAGCTCTACACGGCTGGGGTCTGTACCCTGTGCACGGGAGGCTGCTAAGCCGACTGGCACCGTCCCCCCTCTATGCAGATGCTCGTGTCCCTGGATAATTTGCCCCGATTTGCACACAGGTTGTGGCCCAAGCCCACCTACCCGGTCCCTGAAGTTCAAGGTGACATGACCCCAGCACTGAATCTCAGCAGTAATGCAAGTAAGGAAAATGGGCTAGCAGTTCTAGATGGGGAACACTCATCCAACCACCTGAGGTCGGGGCTGTGGCACTGAGAGCTTCTGAGGAAGGTTCCAGGTTCCCATCAAGTGCAGGCAGCAGACGAGAGAGTTTGCTCTGAAAGGTCCCTTGACAGTCTGTGGCACCAGCACATTCTGCTGAAATCGGAGAGCCTCTGATGTTTTTACCTTGGAAATGCCAAACTGAAACAATTCTTCTTCAGGATCAAGGAACCTCAAAGTCCCCAAATGAGGCAGCCCTCGATCTGCGTGTGTCATGAACACATAAGATCTATGTGAGCTATCAGGAGCTCTTGCCTTGAGAAAATATCTCTTATTCTTTTGGGAAATGACAACATTTTTTTTCTAATTATGCTCAAGAATGTCATGGCAACTTTAAGTTCCCGATGCTTTCCTTCTTCTGCAGACTGTTCCTCTCCTTTTTCTCTCCATCTCCCTCTCTCCTGCTCCCCTCCTTTGCTTTTTCTCCTTCTTCTTTTTTTTTTTTTTTTTACTGTTCTCTGTCTTATAGCCTGAACCACTGTTATTTCTGGGTTGAAGGGAAAGGTTTTCCATATGACCAGAGTCAAAATGTGGAGTTGTTTGCTTCTCTTGCATCTGCTGTTAAGAAGCCATGGACTTGACTTCTGACCCCAAAGGGAAGACATTTATCTGATGTGACGATAAGGCTCGGCATTGGAAGAGGGCGTGCTGTCATGGGCGTAAAGACTTCTGCGTGTCTGACCGGTCAGGGGAGCGGGACTAAGCTCATTCCACGTGCTCTACTTTCCTTATACATTTTCTTAGCCAAAGGATTTCAGGTGAGAGACATAAATAAAAAGTATATTCTGGCTTATTATTTTGAAGTGGAGAACTAAACCCTTGCATGATCCTTTTCCCTCTAATTAAAATTTTATCCGGAGCCTATATTGTTCGTTAACTAACTGTGTGTCCTTAAGCACTTTGATCTACTTCTCTGGGTGTGAGTTTCTCTTTTACAGAATGAGAGGGCTAGAGAAGAGTTCTGAAGTCCCTGCCAGTGTGATCGCTATAATTTCATTAAAATAATTGTGGTCTCGATTGTTACTTTCAAGCCCTTTAAAAAAATATACTGGGCTTTCAAAACATTCCCATATAAACCACTTCCTATAATGTTGGTGAGAGCCCTCTGGAACAGGGCCATCAAGGCTGGCCTTGGGAGGAGACAGAGACTATCTCTGGGTCACTCCCACTTTCCTTCCTCCCAAACTGCCCCAAGAAAGATGCTCACCAGTGGCCCCTGGGTGCTGGAGTTTCCACCCAAGAGCATCAGCTCACGTGGCTGACCTCTGCCTTGCTCACCATGGCCCCCTCCCCAATGCCCAGTGTCCCCAGCATCCATTCTCTCTCTTCTCTGTCTCCTGTCTCTTCAGAACTCAAACTAACCAATATTTCCTTCCCTTGCACTATTACCAGGGATCTCTATATTCAGGGAATATTTAGCAGAAGGACATGTGAGATGTTTTCTTCAAGCCCTTTATTTTATTTATGGCTGAGGACATTGAGTCAAGAAAAGGGGAGTGACTTGATCACAGGACTCTATGTTGACAGATCCAGAAGCACAAGCTGCATTTCTTCCTGACTATTCACTTCCCCTAACAAATACATCATAGTTGCCAAACCGGATCGCACATGTGGATTCGGGCTTAAATAGCAGTAAGAAACTGCGGCAAATTCTGACATCAATGATTGCCCCTAATCATCCAATGCATTTTGCCAAGGAATCGATCTGCATGGGAGGAAAAGCCTTGTTAAAGGTCCAGCGAACCCAGAGGGGTGTACCTAGAAGGCACATGGAAAGCTGGGGATTTCCATCACCAAGCAGGATGGCAAAGCCATTTACCAGGTGGGGGTGAGAGGAGACTTCACCAGGTATCATTCAGCTGGAACCACAGCTGTGAGGAGTGCAAAGGTCAACAGCCCTGCAGCAAAGGTCAATGACTTCTAAATATTTCCTTTCCTTTCTGGGCAGACTGGTCTAATTTCATCATCTTATTCCATCCGTCCAACTGCACTGTAATTGGTATGTTTTCATTATTATTTTTCTTTAAACGGGCCCATAGAAATGGAGTCTTAATTTTCCCACACCTATTTGTTAGTAGGTTTTTGAATGAGACTGGCCACGATGTCACACATGTTCTATTTTGAGGAACTAGAATTGATTGGAAGTTTCTTAGACTTCTCCCTCTGGCCTCCCTTGAGCAGCCCTTATATCAGAGCTTGACTACCACTCCTTAGTGAATGCCTGACATGACCTCAGCTGGAAATCCAGAGAAAGTTCTGAGAAGCGCCTGTCAGGCAAGAAGTAAAGTTCATCCATCCATGTCAGTTGTGATCACTAGGCTTCCCCAAATCCGATGGAATGGTTTGAACATCTAAGAGAGGAAGATGTATTTTCCTTGGCCTTGGGATGCTTCCTTTGGAAGGAATCCCACATATCAGAGGTTCCTAAAAAATAATGGATTTGGGAATCTACATTTTCTCTATAAACTTCTACTTGTTGAGTTGTGTCAAAGTGTCAGGCACTGTGTTAGCCACTTTGCTAGATACATGGCATGCAGAGTCTGTATCTCCCAAGGAGCTCCTCAGGGAGGTCATCATATCCAGCCGAAGATGTACCAACCAAGACACTAAGAAGGTAAGGGTCTTGCTCAAGACCCAGATTGATAAGTAGGAAATCTTGGGTTAACACAAGCTTTTCAAGTTGTTCTTATAGTTGCTCTTCAGGCGTTGGGATCAGAAGGCAGGCTATTTCCAACCTCATGGGTCCACGTTAGCAGTCCTCTCCACAGTAGAACATTCCATGAGGCTCTCCTATAATGGCTTTGATGAAAACAGTAAGAGTAAGTGGGGCATGTCTGGGCAAGCAATAACACAGGAACAGAGTTTGGGAGCTCCCGAGTTTGAGGCTCAGTCTTCTAGGCCAGTTTTTACCTTCATGGTCTGAAATGATTGGAATGTCCCAGTGAGGGAAACTGGCTAAAAGTGTGTCAACCAAGCAATGCACAGAACTTCAGTGAGCTCCTGGCGAGCAGAGTGGCATTTAGATGGGCAGCAGATGTGTTTAGTGTGTGAATTGCAGCCATTTGAGAAATTTACAAGGAGTTACATAAAGTGCAGAATAAATGTGTGAAATCTATCCAAGTACATACTGGGGATTTAGGAGGTACCTACCCAGTGCCAAGCACAGAGGCAGATGCAAGTTATAGAGGCATGGATAAGACAAAGTTTTTTCCCCTGAGGGTTCCTTTTAGTAGGTAATCCAGAAAAACTATCCTGAGAGAATTTTGAGCATGGGCTCCACGTGCAGCTGCCCTGTGGTAGAACAGGGGCGACATGCTTTTCTGGCAGAGGGAATGGTGTGAGTTCAGGCCCAGGAAATATTGAGGAGATGAGAGGAAAGCTCAGATACTTAGAAAACATGGGGGACACATGTGCCAGGAAATGATGGGGACCAAAAGCAGCAGGAGAACAAGCTCTATGCACAAATGCATGCCATCCCTCCACAGGCACCCCATCTTGCTGAATTCCCACTGCCTGAAGCAAGGCACATAGTGAGCTTGGATTCAAGGGCTGAAGAACTATGCATCATCTCTCCGTAGAGCTCCTGCAGAAATATATTGTAACAGTTCCTCGGGAGCGGGAAGGCAAGAATTCAAGACCAGTTTTGCAGTCAAGCATGGATGATGAAGATCAGCGTTGTCCTAAAAAACATTCTGCCATGACGGAAGTACCATCCAACAGCAGCTCCAGCCACATGTGGCTACTGAGTACTTGAAGAAGGTTGAATTTAACTATGAACCTGAATTTTAATTGTATTTAATTATAATGAATTTAAATTTGAATGACCATATTGGCTGAAGTTTACTATAGTAAAGAGTGGATATGTTCTAACATTTTTGATGAAGTCCCAACTTCTCAAGTTTTATTTTTAATCTTCCTACTGTTAATCTGAGCAGGAATACAGTTTTTTGAAGAATCATCAGCAAAAAATAGCCCCTTTCCATGAAGTGTCAGTCATTTTGAAGATTTCTAGCCTAAAAAGTGGCTTGTAGTTCCTGGAAGCTTCTGGCGAGTGGCAGTAGTCTCTTGGGAGGTGTAGTCTCATGTCATCTCGTGGTGTGGCCAAGTGAATCCTGACCGGGGTGTCTAGGATACTGGTGACTTCTCATTTCTAACGTCTCCCACAAGGCTGCCATGGGATTAAAGAAAAAGCCTTGGCGGGGGGAGGGGGGTGTGTCTAGCCTAGATGCAGCCCATCAGTGTGGAGGTGCAGGGGTGCCCTGACTCCAGGGGCAACCCTCTCCTGATGGGGCCAGAACTCAGCAGGAAATGCCACAGCCTTCCATCTTGTCATGACCAGTCTGATACTCACGCTCTCTGGTTCCATGGATTGCAGTTGGCTGTGGCTCAGTCAGTTGAAGGATGCCTGCCTCCTGGTCTTTCTTTTGTTCCCCATTTCTCTCTGACTCTTCCCTCACATCCACTTCCCAGGATCCTTTCCCACATAAGTTACCACCAAGGAGGTTTTTACCTAGGACACTGTTGTGGGGAAACCCAATCTGAGATACAAGGAGATGAAAAGAATGCCCTTCCATGTCTCAGGCAGTGGGGATAACAGGGACTCAGATGAGTTACCACTGGGGCAGAATGAAGAGCAGCGACGCGTCTGATGTGCAGTGGAGAGACAGAGTTAAGGAGACATGCAAGTTGATTTTATGTATGCAGCAAGGCAGAAGGAAGTGTGCACTGCGATTCTGTAGTTTGGGTCAGGATGTAACCAGAGCTGGCTTTTACAGACGGAGACAGTGGCATCTGAAGAGGTTCAGGGTTGGGGGGAAGATCATGACTTCAAGGTGGGGTATGTTAAGTCCAGACCAAGTTCAACACATGAGAGTATGCTGCGAACTTATAAAGAATGAGTGAAGCAGCGCATCTCCGTGCTCTGTAGTAGTGTTCTGTGCAAAACGGAAGTTGTCATACTTGCTACTCAGATCGTAGGAAATGAGTGACATTCCCGTACTCAGGTACGTAGGAAATGAGTGACACCTGCTACTCAGGTACGTAGGAAATGAGTGACACCTGCTACTCAGGTACGTAGGAAATGAGTGACACCCGCTACTCAGATATGTAGGAAATGAGTGACATTCCCGCTACTCAGGTACATAGGAAATGAGTGACATTCCCGCTACTCAGGTACATAGGAAATGAGTGACACCTGCTACTCAGGTAACGGAGGAAATGAGTGACACCCACTACTCAGATATGTAGGAAATGAGTGACATTCCCGCTACTCAGATACATAGGAAATGAGTGACACCTGCTACTCAGATACATAGGAAATGAGTGACACCTGCTACTCAGGTAACGGAGGAAATGAGTGACACCCACTACTCAGATATGTAGGAAATGAGTGACATTCCCGCTACTCAGATACATAGGAAATGAGTGACATTCCCGCTACTCAGGTACATAGGAAATGAGTGACACCTGCTACTCAGGTAACGGAGGAAATGAGTGACACCCACTATTCAGATCTGTAGGAAATGAGTGACATTCCCGCTACTCAGATACATAGGAAATGAGTGACATTCCCGCTACTCAGGTACATAGGCAATGAGTGACACCTGCTACTCAGGTAACGGAGGAAATGAGTGACACCCACTACTCAGATCTGTAGGAAATGAATGACATCTGCTACTCAGATACCTAGGAAATGAGTGACACCTGCTACTCAGATACATAGGAAATGAGTGACACCTGCTACTCAGGTAACGGAGGAAATGAGTGACACCCACTACTCAGATATGTAGGAAATGAGTGATATTCCCGCTACTCAGATACATAGGAAATGACTGACATTCCCACTACTCAGGTACGTAGGAAATGAGTGACACCTGCTACTCAGGTAACGGAGGAAATGAGTGACACCCACTACTCAGATCTGTAGGAAATGAATGACATCTGCTACTCAGATACCTAGGAAATGAGTGACACCTGCTACTCAGATACATAGGAAATGAGTGACACCTGCTACTCAGATACTTAGGAAATGAATGATATTCCCGCTACTCAGAGACGTAGGAAATGAGTGACACCCGCTACTCAGAGACGTAGGAAATGAGTGACACTCACTACTCAGAGATGTAGGAAATGACTGACACCAGCTACTCAGATATTTAGGAAATGATTGATATTCACACTACTCAGATAAGTAGAAAATGAGTGACACCCCACTACTCAGATACGTAGGAAATGAGTGACACCCACTACTCAGATAGGAAATGAGTGACATTCGCACTACTCAGATAAGTAGAAAATGAGTGACACCTGTTACTCAGATACCTAGGAAGTGAGTGACATTCCTGTTACTCAGATACATAGGAAATGAATGACAGCCGCTACTCAGATACTTAGGAAATGAATGACACCTGCTACTCAGACATAGGAAATGAGTGACATTCCCACTACTCAGGTACGTAGGAAATGAATGACACCTGCAACATTAAAGCTCAAAATACTCCATGTTTGTGTGAGAGTAAAGTAATGTAATTTGCTTTATAGAGAAGAAGCTCAATAACTTGCCCAAGGACACCGTTTTTTTTGTATCACATTTCCCCTCTGCTCATGCAACCGAGGTTTGCTCAACCCTCTTGGCAATGGTGATTTCCATTTCTCTTGCTCTAAACTGCATCTTCTGTGACTTCGGATGATGCACTGGGAAGGAAACAACACTATCTTTTAGGCGTACAGATCATGATGTTAGCATTCTATATCCAATCTAGTCTTGCCCTCAACATAGACTGCCTCTCCCCCTTCTCCTCCTCACCCTGCCTAATTCTACATTTTTTTTTATCACTCATTCGTGGATCCTAACCATGTAGCTTCCTTGGGTAGAATGCTAAATATTTTCCTTACATCTAAATCTGATTCCTTCTTAAATAATATCAATATTACTATTTCCATTTCACAGATGAGGAAACTTAGGCACAAAGGTTTATTTAACTGTCTAAGCCAAAAATTTATCATGGTCAGGGTCAAGACCTAGAACAAATATATCAGAAGTCAAATCCCAGATGTTTCCCTGCACACAGTATGGCAGTTACCATTCAGTTTCTAAATTAATATTTTCAGACATTCTTTTTTTTTTAAATATTTTATTTATTTATATGTTCAGCCATTCTTTTAATCACCCCTTAGTTGTGTAATATATTTGAGTATATTAGGCATAGAAGGTAGATCCACCTTCTCATGCTATATGTCAAAATAATTAGAAGAGTGCATTGTCCAAAATCATAAATAAGGAGGGGGCAAAGGTAGGACATGGGCCCATGTCCTGTGAATGTCAATCTTGTTTTCCACAAATTATATCATACCTCCTAGAACCTCCAATCTAAGTTTTGTGTGCAAAGGAATCTCAACATTTGGAGAACTTTCCATTCTAAATATTTAGTCTGCTTTGGCATTTCGATTTCCAGAGTGCTGAAATGAAACTCCTGTTTCTCCCCCAAACAATTCCCTTGACTATTTATGAATGCGAGAAATCTTACAGTGCCGTTTGAAACTTTGGCCTAAGCCATTCAGAGATCCTCCCCCACCATGTTGTATGGAAAATTCTCCAAGGGAGCTTCCAGATCAGGTCAAATAATTTACTTTCGGCTTAAGCTGCCCTTATAAAAATCACATATGGTCCACACCTCCTTCTTACTGTCAATCCTGCACCGTGGCGCCTCGATCCCTGATGCCGGGTCGCTCTCTTCCCGGGGCAGACTGCAAGCAGCAGGAAGCAGCCCCGGGGATGGTCCTGCTTCGTGAGCAACAGCTTTGTGTTGGAGACTGTGACCGAGATCCACTGTGACTATGATCCACTTAATCCTTCCAGCAACCATCTGGGAGATGGTTTTACGGAGAGGGCACCGGACTTGGGTGCCCAGTCATTCTTCTCGTTTCCTGGGATGCCAAACACTTGATAAGAGACCCGGTTCGGAGAGTCCCAGAGAGCCCAAATGCAGATGTCCTGAGTCCCCGTCTAGCACTTTGACCTTAGATGACAACAGCAGCCTGCTCACAGGGCCCTGCTCAAGTCCTAGCATGCAGTCCCTAGTGGTATTCAGTTTTTGACCCTGTCAGCTGACACCCCATTTTCCTAGGCTTCTGGGCATGCTCAGGCTGCCCACCTGCCTCTGCTCTTCTGTCCTCATGTCAGCTCCCAATGGAAGAGGCCAGTCTGGTGCTCTGGTTGCAAGTGTTGGTTTTCTCTCCAAAATTCCCACAATGAATTACCGTCTGTTATAAATGTCTTATGATAAGATGCCTCTCCATGAACTTAACCTGGCTTTGTCATGATGCCCTGGGTCCTTGCCCCTCATGTGTCCCCCCTCTTCCCTGTCTTCCCAGTCTTGCTCTTCCCACGTAAGATAACGGGCATTGTGTATGGCCTTTACCTCCTCCAACAGCACGTAGGAGAAAGTTGGTTTGGGCTTTGGAATTAGGCTTGGCTGCCATTTTGGTCCCCTTAGGAGCAGGCCTTGACACAGAGTTTCCAGTGTAGAGTTTATTTGGGAAATGATCCTAGGTAAGAGATGGGAATAGGAAGAGAGCCAAGGAAAGGTTTGTTATCAAATAAGTTAAGTCTACAGTAACTCAGTTTGATCCTTCTGGGAAAATCTGGGAGCCAGTGGAGCCAGTGGAAACAGGAGGACCAAAGGTCTTGGGGCGTCTATACAGCTAGATGTCACATAAGCCTCGGGTCAGGAGGTGCTCATCTCTGCTGCTTCCACTCCACTTGTGGGCAGAGAGAGGGGCTCTGGTAGCCAGAGAAAGCCTGCACACAAAAACAATATGGCTTTGCCAATTAGAATTCGGCCAGCTTGCCCTGAAATGCTCAGGGATCGGGAATATAGATGGGGCATTCACCCTGGTTTTGAATTCAGACTGCGGTGTTATGTGACCTTGAGTAAATCTTCAACACATCTGAGCCTTCATTTCACCAATAAAACTTTAAAATAGGGGTCTTTCACTCATGACAACACATGTCAAACTTCAAGTGTATTTACTTCTTCCCAAGCAGATTTCTCTTCTTATTTTTCTTTTCCTGATACTTTTTTTTCCCACATTTTTTCCCTTCTCCCTTCTACGTAAATTTGGCTTTTGCTGCTCTGTCTTTTCAGCCCTTCCCCTTCGGTGAGTGGTGAAGTCACCCATCACGCATCACTAAGTGGCCGCGGGTCCCCGCTCACCTCCACGTGCTAGACAGTGGGCCTCTGTCCCCTCTGAGAGAAAGGTCAAAGGCCTGCGCCTGAGGGTCAGTGTTATTCCCACGACTGAGGAGACTCTTGTCCAGGGGCCCTGCGCTGAGTAGGGATCGAGAGTGAGGGGCCTTGCGGAAGCAGACGCCCGCCATGGAGCAGGGTCGGACAGCAGTCAGGGCGGAGAGCCCCTCATGGGCACAAGGATTGTCACGGACTACAATACAGCAGGATCCAAGCTTCATGCATCCCAACGCTTGGGTGTAGACCACTAGAAAGAGGTTTTAGGGCCACTCTTCTTAAGCCTTGGAGCACTGTGTTTTTATAGAAAGCGGGAGTGAGCTCAACACGGAGGAGAGCAGGCTCAGAGTGAATACACCCCAGCCCTGGTAATGCCGCTGAGCCCCTGGATCAAACTTACCTCACCGTGTAGACTCTGGTTCCCTGAAGCCAGCGATCTGTGTTCTTTCACAACCCAAACAATCCGTCAGTGAAAGTGTATGGCATCAGGATATGAGGCTGTTCAATACCAGGTCTACACGTCATTGAATTAAAATTTGTGTCACTTTTGAACCCCCTACTCAGGCCCATGTGCACATGGCATCTCGCATGCATGAAAGCAGCTATCCCCTCGTGGGTCTGGCCACATTCCTCGTCAGAAAGGTCCCTCACAGAATCAGCAGTAGGCAGACCATGCCCAGCTTTGAGGCCAGCCTCTGCTGGTACTGTTGTCTACACCTGCACGAGCTCTCCTGTCTTCCCCAAGCAGCCCGCCTTTTCAACTTTATGTTCACTACCTCTTTTCATCAGTTTGGCGGAGTGGGAGCCCTAGATAGTACATTAAGCCCACGGTTTCTCTGTGTTACCAACAGTTTTATCCAGTATTCATCCCTCCCCCAGAATATCTGATCTCCCTGGTCCCATCGCAAGCTCCTGCAGGGGCTGTATGTGGTGTTCCGGGGTGGGTGAGTGTGCGTGAGCCGTCAAAGCCACTCAGCATCCTCCTGGAGGGGCTAGGTGGAGTGTGTTTACTGACAGGTGCACCTTAGGCCCGGACTAAGGAAATCTCCCACCTGTCAAATTTCAGAAACTTTGATCATACAAGTTTTTCTTTCTTTTTAAGCCATGTGTTCCGCACTATGGGACCCAGCGGCAGTCCTACCAGCTGCCCCTAGAGGTGCGTCAGCAGTAATTACATTGTCCTGGTCTCCCCTCCTCGATGTCTCAGCACCTGCGCACACACTCACACACACTCACGCACGTGCACGTTCACACTCATGCACACTCCATAGTTAGTTTATGAGGAGATTTTTCTTTAAGATATCCTTCAGGGGCGCCTGGGGGGCTCAGTTGGTTAAGCGACTGCCTTCGGCTCAGGTCATGATCCCGGAGACCCGGGATCGAGTCCCACATCGGGCTCCCTGCTCGGCGGGAAGCCTGCTTCTCCCTCTCTCACTCCCCCTACTTGTGTTCCCTCTCTGGCTGTGTTTCTTTCTGTCAAATAAGTAAAATTTTTAAAAAAAAAGAAAAAGAAAAAAAAAGATTTCCTTCAGTAATTTTTAGGCTTTGTTGCTAATAAATCCAACACATAACAAAAATATGAAGAGCTAATAAATAGTAATTAGGTTAGGACATTCAAGACCAGATGGTTATGCTTGGTTTACCTTTTATTTTTTTACTCATATAATCATGACTGAAATATCATACTGCATGGATATGAGACAGCCACATTTTCTGTAGGAACACTCTTCACATTTGTATCAGAGGACCGAGTTTGCACAAACATGCTCTGATGTCTTACAAAGAGCATTGTGACTTTTGAGTGCTCTACTAACTGAGAGAGCTTGAGAGCCTTTATTCTAGACTGAAAAAAACAACTTCCCATGGCCGTATGACAGGACTGGGATGCGTTTACCCAATGGTCCGTTCGCACCGTGAAATGTGAATAGTTATAAAACAATCTCTTGTGATTGTGTGAACCAAATACATTACCTTAGACTGACTGAAGATGCAGCTTCTATATTCTTAGAGTCTCTTTCATCTCGGAGCAAACCTACTTTCAAAACCCAAAACATGGTGGTTTGAGGCTAAGATTGTTAGAAGAATATCTTAGCCATTATTTTGTGAAAAATGCTTCTTTTGTGCAATTTAAGAGGAATCCTAGCAAATACGCATTGCCTCTGAACATTTCCCCATTATCTATTTGGCTTTGACAAATATCTGTGCCAATAAACTTATATTTTCTGATGTTTCCTCAGTTTCTTAAGTGTAACTTATTTATTTCTTCAGACTACGTGCACAGACTGAATGTGTCTATTCAACATTCATATGTGGAAACCTAACCCCACAAGGATGACGTGAGGAGGTGGGCCTTTGGGAAATGATGAGTTCATGAGGGTGGAGCGCTCCTGAATGGGATCAGCGTCCTTATGAGAGATACTCCAAAGAGCCCCCTAGTCCTCTTTCTGCCATGTGGAGGACACAGCAAGAAGAGATGTATGAAAAAGAAGTGGAGCCTGGCCACTGCTGGAAGCTTGATGTTGGACTTCCCGGTCTCTGTGAGAAATAAATGATTGTTGGTGGTGTTTCCATCATGGCAGCCTGAATGCACTAAGACAATGTGTGTATTCTTGGGTACCAACACGTGTGTGTGTGTGTGTGTGTGTGTGTGTGTGTGTGTGTGTGTGTGTGTGTGATGGAGGTGAGTAGATTCAGACTCATTGCAGAGCAGGGGGATGTCCTGTTGGGCCTGACCATGACCATGGGTGAGCTGAATTGAGCTCATCGGGCTTCCCTAAGGAGAAGACAACATGCAGAACTTAAAGGGACACCGTGCATGCACGGAAAATTGTCATGTCACTCACCGTCCTGTGTCCAGCACACTTGGATGTGCAAAATCCCTGGAAAACTTGGAGCTGTGTCTGGAGTGGAAAAGTCTTATTTTCCTTTTAAAAGTAGGAAAATGTTGGGACTTAGAAAATTTGTAATATTGCTATTCCAGTAACAATGGTTCGATCTTAGATATTTAAAGGAGAAGCAATTCACCCATGAGAAATGTCCTCTCCTATAGATATACCAACTCCAAGGGTTCCTAGGGAGGTAAAGAGTCCTTCCTGATCACTCCTGGTTCATTCACTCATTCATTCAACATTCTTTCAGGGCCCATCCAGTTTATTGCAGCTGTGACTCTGAACAGGAGCTCAGTTGTGCAAAGACGGAAATGCTTCAGCCAGTGTGGAAATGTCTTGTTTGAGGATAAGTGTCTAGTTCTGGTCTCCGTAAGACACAGCAAGATAGATGCCTGATGAAGAGATGGATTCCTTTTATGAGTTTGGGGAAAGGAATCGCTTGAGAGTATATTAAATCATTTTGTTCGTAATGAAACAGATGCTTAGAATACTTGTCTCACCCAAAGGGATTATTTTTTTAATGGTATGCTTTTGCTTTTAGTTGTGTTTTAATTTTCAGGAGAGCCTTTGTTTGTTTTAGTGGGTGGCTTGCCCACGGACATTCCTCGCTGTAGGCTTAAATGAACTCCAGCAGAATGTCAGGTTTGAACTGCTTCTCCTCTTCCTTTATGAGTCCCTAAGCTTGTGTCATTCATTTAAAAGTCATTAGTTAAAATGAAAACAGAAACATTTTGGTTTGAAAGCACACAGAATTATTTCATGTAATATTTTCAGCAACCTCCTTGGTTGCGTGCTGCCTGAAAGAGAGCAGGCCTCGAGCTCCCGAGCAAAGCTTCTTTATGAATGTGACACACATGTTAGTTTCTCCAGAAAAATCACAGAGCGGAGCCGTCCTGTGTGTTTAGCTTTTCCAAGGTAACTCGGGACCTTTGGACTCTGGACAGACAAATGGAATATCAACACGGGTTGATATTCCAGTAATTTCTTTCTTTCTTTCTTTCTTTCTTTCTTTCTTTCTTTCTTTCTTTCTTTCTTTCT
>PITA01023828.1:0-27394 GCA_004023965.1 Spilogale gracilis
AAAAAAAAAAGTACATTCTGTTTTTATAAGAAAATCCCCCTTCCTTCCCCCATGTCCCCAGCCTGGCAGCTGACAGCACACACAGACTCCACCTGGAAATCTAGCCGCTTCTAAGGATGAAAGATGCGGTAACGTCCCAGCAGCTCCACATTGTGGAGGACCGCTTTCACCTGGGGATGGCAACTCGTCTTTGACAGAGGGAGCGGGTGATCAGACGGTGGGTTCCTTCATGGGTTCCACAAATAACTCGGAAGCTCTGGCACACGAGGGCGGTGGGGCAGCTGCAGAAAACTCTGGCTTGCCCTCCTCCCTCAATGTACTCCAACTCTAGTCGGGGGTACGTGGGGAGAAATTCACAAGCCCTGCTTCCTTGTGCCATGCGGAGGTACCGACGGTCGCCAGCTTCTAGCTGAGCCCGGGGGAGGGCTGCATTCAGGGGAACCTGGACACGAGAAATGACCCTGGGGATGTGACCAGTGCCACGGGTCTGATTTCAGGCCACGGTTCTGATGGGCCCTTTGATTCTCGGCTCCTATAGTGTGAAATTGGCCCCGGCTTCCAGGGAAGACAGAATGGATTCTCCATCCCATCCCAGACACCAAGCCATATTCACTCCCTCTCTGAGGCTCTGTTTTCTCCTCTGTAAAAAAGGGATAACACTTTAAGGGTTGGTGTGAGAAAAAGAGTGGGGGGGAGACAAAAACCGTTCTGAAATTCAGAGAGCCACGCCTGGCCCACAACCGCTCAGGAAACCGTAGCCATTGATCTTATGAAGCAAGACCCCAACAGTCCTCAGAAGTCGTTCAACCCTCTAGGGCCACCCCCAAGGAAGGGAAAGCAGGGTTTCCATAGCGGCCGCTGCGAAGGCAAGCACCCCTTGAAGGAGCCCAGCGAGATGCGTTTGTTCCATCTTTTCTGCCATTCGGTCCTGGTATCGTTTCCCAGGCTCATGTCTGCAACTGTAACTGAGCCACCGGCCCCCCCAGGCCACGCAGGGCAGAGGTAAGAATGGATGCCAGGGAGAGCAAAGCCCTGATGGAGGTGAAGCCGACCAAGGAAAAGTCTGCAAGCCAAAAAGATTTTTGCAGCCTATTGATTCTGGAAGCCCATTTGCAGAACTCATCTCAGGCGCATCTAGGAGGCCAGTCCGCAGGGCAGCGGTGCCTGGAAAAAATGAAGCAGAACACTTATTAATTCCTTCTGCGGCTTTGTGGCCACCGAGCCGGCCAGCCCCTGTTCCATCCACCACGAGGCTTGCCCGTCCCACACCTCTGCTCTTCGAGGCTTCCCAGGGACCCAAGTGAGACACCCAGTACCCTGCCTGGGTTCCAGAAAACCTTGAGCGCGGACTGACCAGGAAGGCAGCTGAGGCCTGGGGCACCTGTTATAAGCAACCCTTCATTCCATTCTTCTTATCTGCCTTTTTCTCTGAATAAAAATGCATTTCAAAACAGTAAGAGTTAAGTAGGACAGTGAGCCTGATGAGCCTTGTGAAAACGGTAGCCTTCAAAGTCTGTGCCGGTCACGATACCCAGGCCATCGGCTCCCGCTTAGAACCTGCCTGGCCTGCGGTGGTCGCCCCAAATCTAGACCTAAATTCCTGCGTTCTTCTCTGTATGGGCGAGGCAGATTCAAATGAGAGCCATCGGACCCACTGCAGGTCTTACCTGGGGAAATAAGGTCAGTTATAACATCTGATTTGCTATCTTTAAAAAAGCATCTGTTTCTGTTTCTTGTGGGGTTTTTTAGTTGATTAACCAGATCTAGAGTTGAGCCTCCACTCAGCCACCTGCTAACTGCTCAATCTTGGGCAATAAAAGCGCGGCTCGTGTTGCCAACGCTGTCTGGGCAAGTATCTACCTCACAGGATTGCTGTAAGACGTGTGGCCTGGACCCTGCGGCACTCATCATGACTGAGCCACGAGCCAACGCGGAAAAAAGGTGCGGTCAGCTAGGCGCCGGTGGCGGCGCAGAGCTTTCTTTTTTTTTTTTTTTTTTGGTTTTTAAAGATTTTATTTATTTGACAGAGAGAAACACAGCCAGAGAGGGAACACAAGCAGCGGGAGTGAGAGAGGGAGAAGCAGGCTTCCTGCTGAGCAGGGAGCCCGATGTGGGACTTGATCCCGGGTCTCCGGGATCATGACCTGAGCCGAAGGCATTTGCTTAACCAACTGAGCCACCCAGGTGCCCCAAGCTTTCTTATCACCTAGCCTGGGGCTGGCAAGCCATCAACCGCCCTCTAGTTTTTATATTTGCAAATGATTAAAAAAACAAAACAAAGCATGCACAGTCAAATAGTATTTCATGACACACAGAAACTGTATGACATCCAAATTTCGGGGTCTGTAAGTGAATATCATAGGATATTTACACACGAATGGGGGCGCGGTCATGCCTCTTTGCTCACCTGTTGTGTGCGAGGCTGTCGCCACAGAGCTCCGTGGTGGTGCTGGCCAGCAGCTGGCTGACGACCCCTGAAACATTTATTGGCCCTTCATTGAAAGATGCTGCTGATCCCTAGCTTAGAATATTTGTTTTAGGGGCGCCTGGGTGGCTCAGTTGGTTAAGCGACTGCCTTTGGCTCAGGTCATGATCCCAGAGACCCGGGATCGAGCCCTGCATCGGGCTCCCTGCTCAGCGGGAAGCCTGCTTCTCCCTCTCTCACTCCCCCTGCTTGTGTTCCCTCTCTGGCTGTGTTTCTCTCTGTCAAATAAATAAAATCTTAAATAAATAAATAAATAAATAAATAAATAAATAAATAAATAAAATAAAATAAAATAAATTAGCTGAAACATTCCTAAACCTTCTTGTCATTTAGAGCTATTCTTCTCAATTATCTTTTTTAAGTATTTATTTTTTAGGTAATCTCTACACTGAATGTGGGGCTCGAACTCACCACCCCGAGATCAAGAGTTGCGTGCCCGCCAGGTGCCCCTACAATTATCTTTTTTTTTTTTTAAGATTTTATTTATTTATTTGACACACAGAGAGATCACAAGTAGGCAGAGAGGCAGGCAGAGAGAGAGGGGGAAGCGGGCTTCCCACTGAGCAGAGAGCCGGATACGGGCCTCGATCCCAGGACCCCGAGATCATGACCTGAGCCGAAGGCAGAGGCTTTAACCCACTGAGCCACCCAGGCACCCTACAATTATCGTTTTAATGGAGACTTGTCACCATCGATGTTTTCCCCACACAATACTGTCCTCTGTGCCTCCTGGAGACACAGCATTTCTTAAAATCCCTCATTCTGGAAGGATGTAGCTTCTCTTAAAAGAGTTCTCCTCATTCTCTCTGGGATTTTTGTCAGTGATGCTGACCCTGCAAGAATTGATGTTCCCCCACGGCCCTTCGGCTGCCAGCTGGGGTAAAACCATGCTGCTTTGTTCACACGAAAATGTGTGCGTGTCCAGGCAACACGCACGTTCAAATGTGCGAAACCTGAGGCTTGGCACACTGCCTGGCCTGAAGGAATACTCAGTCCACCTGACGACCCCCTCTCGCCACAGCCCCGTCCCTGTTCACAAAGTTTAGGAGGTTCTTCGGTGGCAAGCAACAGAAAGCAGCGCTGCATGACTTAAGGGTTTATTTGGAGTGATGGGGGTGCTAACGGAGCTGAAGGAAAGGCTGAACCTCTGCTTCCAGCTTTTAGGGCAGAGGAAGCATTTCCCGGAAGAGCTTGGAGAAATGTGCATGCAGGAGCAGGGCTGCACGTGGATCCTGGAGGGGTCCAGGGGCCCAGGGGGAGAAAGCACCCATCGCAGCAGGAAGGAAGGCATGCACTCAGCCTCCGAGTGCCGGGCACCGTGCACATGCAGGACTAAGACGGGGCCCTCAGGCAGAGCGCTGGGAGATGTGGTACAGGGACGGAGGCCAGTTTCTGGAAGGTCTTAGTGTAAGATGGAAAAAGTCCCCGGTTTTCATAAACAGGATCTTGTCCAAAGTTCTAGAAGGTTTGTTTGGTTATCCTGGCCCTGGATTTTCACAACCTGGCGGTGGCCAGTTTATTGGGTAGACCTCCAGGAGCTTGTGTCATCGACTCTCCAGAGAGTTCCTATCTTCGGACTCGACCTGCGAGTCTAGATGAGGAGTGTAGGGATGCCCACTCCCACTGTGGACTCTGAGAAAGCGAAGGCAAAGCACGGCTCCCGGGGAGGACGGGTCCCCCGGCAAGAAGGTGCTGCCCTGGGAGGCCCGGCAGGCGGCCAGCTGCGTGGTGGTATGAAACGGCCCAGAATTTCCACGGGGAGAGCCAAGTGTGGAAGCAGCTCTGAGCGCGTCTCTTCCAACTGTCCGGGCGCCCAGGGAGCCCGGCGCCAGGTGCACGCTGACAGAGTGACCCAGGGAGCATCGGAATCAACACCGGGCCCGGGGGGTCTGGCCGCAGGTCAGCAGCAACATGGGGGGGCAGTGATAGCAGGAAGGGCGCGCCAGGGTTCCGGGGGGAGCAGGAAAGCCCACATCCGCGGGGCCCACGCGCTGAGCAGCTCGCACCGCCGAGATGAAGCTCAGCTGCCTTCTGAGAACAGCGCCGTCTTTGTCCGACTTCCAGAGCGAGGCCGTTGGTTGGGGAGCACACTTGGCCACCTTCACCAGCCGTCTTCGAGAAGCTTCTATTCGGAGGAAAAGTGATGTTGGGGTATATAGTGCTCCACCTGCCCGTCTGATTCAGTTGAGCGACTCCTGCCGAAAAGAGTGACGTTAAAACTCTTCTGCTCTCTTGGTCCCTACCCTGGGATGTACTGGGTCAGGTCTCTCGGGGTAAGGCAGAGGCAACCCAAGCCCATGGGAGCCAGCATGTAGGATCTTGGTTCTGGGAAGCCCCACCGAGGCAGGAATGGGGCAGGGGCTGCTTTCTCGAAGGTCCCAGAGTGCTTCTCTTTGGTTTCAAAAGACCTCCTTCCCAACCAGTCCCTCTTTCTGATCCCCCAACTCTGTGTAGTCATTTCAATTTCACCAGTATTTACTGAGCAGCTAGTATGGGGCAGACACCGCTGTGGGCTTTGGGGACACCTCAGGGCACAAAAGAGATAAACAGCTCTGTGATTGCATTCTAGCCAAAGGTGGGGTCGGGGGCATAAAACAAATAATAAACCTAACAAGTAAGTAATTTATACAGCAAGGCATAGGGATCCTGTGGGGGTTAACAGAGTCGACAGATGATAACGATCAAGAACCATGACATTTTACACCGGGTATCAGCTAATGTTATCAGAGGCAGCGGAGTGGAAGGGCTGAGATGCCTGGCTCCCAACCCCGTCTCTTCTGTGAACCCCTGCAGGGGCTGGGCAGTGTAGCTCACTCCCCGGGGCTGCGGTCTCCCCACTGCAATGAGAGCACCATAGGACCTACCAGGCAGGATTGTTGCAGGGATTATGCTGGTTGATATAGCAAAGCCCTTAGTGAGATGTAGGCATGGCTTCCGAGCCCCATGCTCACTGGCCCTGGCTGTTAACCCTTTTCTCTCCCCCCATTTCTGACTAATGAAGCCAGAGCCCTCCTCCAGGGCCAGCTGAGATGCTACCCCAGCAAACACCAATTATTCTGCCCAAAGAACTGTGCTGCTTTTTTTTTTTAACTTCTTATTTTGAAATAATTTTAGGCTGACAGTTGAAAGAAAAGCTGCAGGAATGATACTGAGGACCTCCAAATACCCGGTACTCCCATTCATCAGTTTCTAATGTTTTCTCCTGGATCATTTGATAAGGACTGCAGACATCACGCCCCTTTGCCCCTTAGACTTCTGTGTGTGACCCCTAAACACAATGACATTCCTTCAGGCAACCACAGCCCCGCTTTCAAGTTCTAGAATTTCACATTGATATAATACTTTAATCTACAGTCTAAATTCCAATTTTGCCCATTGTCCCAATCACGTCTCTTACAGAATTTTTTCCTCTAGTCCCGAATCCTGTCCGGCATTACATACTACATCCAGCTGTCACTTGTACTTGAGGATTTACCGTTCAGTCACAGAAAGGCATGGAGTCCTGTCCCTAACATTTATAGGACCCAGGCAAGAGCACAGAGGAGGCACACCAGCCATAGGTCTAAATAGCTAAAGGCTATTTTTAATTAAAAAAATGTTCATTAAAATGTGTTCTCTCCTCCTATGTGACAAATGCAGCTTCAAAACACCAGAAAAGTCCAGTTTCCAATGTAGAATTCTTGGACTCCTTGGAATTCTGTGCTAGAATCCATGATTTGGGAAGAGCTGTCCCTGACCTATAGCCTGCCCCCCTTTCTCTGGTCATCTGGACTCTGTCCCACATCATTAGGAAACTTGTATGCACACAGATACCCTAGTCTGAATTTCCAAGTTTCATCTGAAGCCCACAAATGGTGGCCCTTGGTCCACCACTTGGGCTCAGTGATGGGGGCCAGGGAAGAAGCCTCCTCAGCTCCATGTGCAACAAAAATTCTGGCCTTGGTTTTTGGTGGCATTGGCCATCTATGGCATGACTCGGAAGAGAAGAGGAGGCATGGGCTCCGGGTGAGCGTGTCCCTGGGGAGATGGGGGAGTTGAAGGAGAATCAGAGCAGAGCCCTGAAATTGAACAGAGATCCCTCTATCTAGGTCAGAGGATGGCACTGAAACCATGGTCTCTGTGCTTAGGAGCTTGGAGTCGAACAAAGAAGATACACAGCAATTCACGATCCCATGAAGTCAGTGCTCAGGGAGAGATGAATCCACACAGTTACCACTTCCTCAGGGTCCTTTTCTTCCTCTAACCTGACAGTCCTTTACTTACCCCTGTCTTATGGCAGGAACTCTGTCATCTGGATATGCATCCTTACCCTTCTTGACTTGAGAACCGTGCTTTTTGGCTCTGCATTTCTTAGCACTTAGTATAGTGTGTGTAACAACACAGGGCTTCAGAAAACAAGGACTGGATGAATGAATAAACACACAGCTGATAAACAGGTGGACAGGTGGATGGGTTCATGGATCAGTTTATGGATAGATGGATGTTCGTTGGGTGGCTAGGTGTATGCATGAATGTTTGGATGAGTGAATGGGTAGTGGATGGGCAGATGAATGGACAGACAGGTCTATGATTGGATGGATGGCTGTATTTATGGATAGATGGATGGACAGGTGGACAGATGTTTCAATGGGTGAATGATGGATGAATGGCCATTTTCTGATCTTTCCTGAACACAGATCAAGGGAAAGGCAGTGACAATCCTAGAAGGGATCAGGAGGTGGTTATGTGACTCTCCAAAAGTCACCAGAGGGTATCAGCAGCAGAGCAAAAAGCGAACCTAATGGTCTTGACTTTTAGAACCAACACTTCTGCCATGATATGGATCATCTTCCAACTTTCAAGCATCATAAAGCCTGAAGCCCCACCACCCCCCAGACGCATGCAGAACCTTCTGTGGGAATTTACTGGATGCCCTCCCTGGCTGCTGTGGCTATGACCAGTCTATCCTTTTGTTCAGCCCAAGCACACCTCCTCTGGGAAGCCTCCCTGATCACTCCTCCCTCTCTGGCCCCTCATGGTTAGGTCTGTAGTGTTGTTTTGTGGACTTCCATCTAGCATTTGTGACCCTATAGCCTCTATCTACCTGCTCCATACATCTTATCTCCTCAACTAGAGGGGGCCGTGTTGTCTGCCCCCACCACACCTCCTCGGGAACCTGTCAGGAGCTGTCCGGTTGCCTGTTCCATCAGTCTCTGATGTTTGAGCTGCGGGACCAGTGGGGCTGAAGCGCTCCATCCTGCCCTTGAATTGGGTCATCGACAATTAATCTCTCCAAGTTTCCGTGTGAAACCTCCTGCTACATGCCTAAGAATTACAGTACTTTTAAAAATATATATTTCTCATTAGCCATTCCTGCCGCCTCAGCTTTCAGTAAAAACGTAGAGCATAAAAGCCAATTTACCACATGGCCCCAAACAATTCACAGATTGGAAACAGCAACAAAGACAAGAACTGGCCACATGCAGGAAAAAAAAAAAGACGACAAAGAAGATTAATTGCCTTTGGAAATAAAAAATAATCATTGAGAGCAAGTGATAGTATGTGCCAGTGGGAAAGCATTTGCAGAAATACCATATTCGTGTCGCAGAGAGCTGGACCCAAGCTCCTACTGTGACATCAAAGGGCCAAGTCATGTGGCTTGTAACGGGGATTGAGGGGGGAAAGCCTAATAATAGTTCTGTTCTAGCTGGCTCTGCACATTTTGGCATCAAAATGTCCCTTCCAGGGGTTGCTGCTGGAGAGGTTGGCAAATAGCCAGGTGATTCTCACCTAGAGACCTGCTCAGCTTTGGGAGCTTCTTAAGGGCTGGGGAGGGTCCTTAAGGCTCCAGGGGTAGGGGTGGGGGGGACGGCCAATGGCTGCAGCAGCTGACCCCAGGAGAAGCAAGAGGAAGCAAAGGGGTGCAAATGGGAGAGCACACCCTCCCCACTCTCTCCCGGACCTCTCCCAGATGGCTCGGCCAGGTGTCCCCACCCTCCCACGTGCCTCTCCCGCTGCGACTGGCCGCCAGCTCTCAAAGAGCAAGAGGGACAGGAAGCAGCAGCAGGTCCACAGCTGGGGGCTGGAAAGCTGGCACACAGGAGGCTGAGGGTGGGAGGAAATTTGTTTTGGATGTTCGCTCCAGATGGTGGGGGTGCGGCGGAGCAGAGTAGAGCAAGATAAGAAGACAGAGTGATTTAACTAGAAGAGGGGCGGGGAGCTTAGGGCCAGGAGTGTCAGATCTCTCTCCTCACAGCTGCAGAAGCCACCTCTCCTGCCTGCAGAACACACAGGTGCTGTCCAGGTGAGCTCTCTGCCTAGCGACCTCGTGACCTCATCGGCCTCTGGGCCCCAACTATCTACCAAGATGGCAGCCACCAGCCACGCTGGGCCCCGGAGCTCCTCCCACTGGAGATGTATAGAAAGTATAAAATATGCTCCCGATTTCAAAGAGCTTGTATGGGGGGGAAAAAAAGTACCAGATCTCATTAATTTGTATTGATTACATATAGAAATGATACTATTTGCATATATGGCTTAAATAAAGACACTAATTTCACAGTTTCTGTTTACTTTCTTGAGTGTGGTGACTAGAAAATTGGAAATTACATACATGGCTTATGTGTGTGGCTCACATTTTATTCCCACTCATCAGTGCTGGTCAGTAGCCTCATGCCCTAACTCTAGCTCCAAGTTCTGATAATTCCTTCAAATTCAATAAAAAGAATACCACTGAGGATGTGAAGATGGTCTCAAGACATCACTGGATATTAGACTCTCATATGAGGTTCGGTATTAAGTGAACAGAGGGATCTGAAACACTGCTGTGTAAAGCAGGCTGGGAGCATTAGCCAATGTGGGAGGTGCCTGAGCCATGGAGTGGGGAGAGCAAGGCATGGCTCCATTGGGGCATCAGGGCGAAGTGGGATTTGGGAAAGGCCTTGAGTCGGGAGCCCCCAGGTTGCAGTGAGCTGAGGACATGGGCAAGTTACCAGGCAGAGAGGATCCCGGCTGGGAGGGCAGAGTCTGGGTCACCTGGAGCTCCAGGAGGAGACAATCTCCCAGAGGGACCAAAGTCAGAAAGGTATGGGGGCCAGATCCTACTGGTCTTTGATACCCTGGATTCAGGATTGAGGAACCCTAGAAAGGCTGAGTGAGGGAGTTGGGCATAGCCTTGAGGGTGACCAATTTGGTGGGGGGACAAGGGGAGAGGGATGAGAGAGGCAGAGCCTGCTGCTGAGGGGCCACACGGCTTGGGTCTCCGACAAGATGGTCATCCTCGAGGGTGCCAGCAGTCGGCTCCCACCTGGCTGCTAGAAGGAACAGGGAAAGGTTACCTTCAGTTTGCCCAAAGTTTCTAGCTTCTCCCCCCATGCAGCAGCCCTTCAAGGCAGCCATGTTTGCACACAGTGACCGGGGCGGGGGGGGGCGAGCTAAGGCCCACCGCAGTTCTAAGGGGGGGGCCTTACACTGGCACCGTCCCCTCCGGGCTGCGGCCCTCGCTTGCTGCTGAAGAAACCCAGCTGGAGCCCATGTGTGTCCAGTCTCAAGACTCCTTGTCCCCACAGGTGGCAAACCTGGGCCCACTCCCCCCACCCTCTCCCTCAACTCTGTGTGCCCTTGCTTACTGACACAGAACAATATCTCATCTCTCCCAAAAACAACCCTTTCGCCCAGGCACGACTTCTTTTTTTAAAGATGTGTTTATTTATTTAAGAGACAGACACAATGAGTGGGGCGAGGGGCAGAGGGAGAGAGAGGGAGAGAGAGAATTCTCAAGTAGACTCCCGACTCAGTGCTGGAGGGCTCCATCCCAGGACCCTGAGACCATGACCTGAGCCGAAATCGAGAGTCAGACGCTTAACTAACTGAGCCCCCCAGACGCCCCCACTCATGCATAACGTTTTTTTAAAAGACATTTATTTATTTATTTATTTGAGAGAGAGATCACAAATAGGCAGAGAGGCAGGCAGAGAAAGACAGGGAAGCAGGCTTCCCGCTGAGCAGAGAGCCCAATGTGGGGCTTGATCCCAGGACCCTGAGAACATGACCTGAGCCGAAGGCAGAGAGGCTTAACCCTCTGAGCCACCCAGGCGCCCCTCACGCAAAACTTTTAAGGCCGCCAAAGCACGATCCACTGTTTCGAGTTGTTGAAACATTTAGAACGACATCTTCCAGGCCTGTCCACCTCAGGGCAAGGAAGGCCCACTGCCAAATGAGACAGCGCCTACCTCGGTGTCCGGCAGCTGGCGGCTCCGGGCCAGCCCAATGTAGCCTGTGCCAAATACCAGGGTCGATGTGATCGTTGATAAAAGCTTGTTCCTGTGACCCGTGGGATGGGTTCAAAGTATCTATTAACTGTCACTCCTGCCACACCAGCCACTCCTGTCTGCAGCAGGCTTTCAGCCAAAAAGGCATTTATCATTCCCAAATGGCAGAATTCCCCTGGGAACACCTGGTTTTATTTCAGAAGGAAGCTGAGCCTTTCCCCTCTGCCAAGCTGATGGGAATCTGCCTCCCGGGGGGCCTCCAGGGCCTGAGCCGAAAGCAGCTCGGGGAATGAAGCCAGAGGATGCAGCTTGAGGAGTAGGCCAGTTGCTGAGGATGCTCAGACCACCTTCCTCTCTGGTCTCAGCAAGTCACGCCCTCGGCTTTCCTTTCTTCTTTATCTCTTTAATGCGGCCACTGGGGCGGCGGGCAGCGCTCAGGGCTGCAGGAAGACCTGGACTAGCACCCAGCAAGCCTCGCATGGAGCAAAGCCCGCAGCAGGGGAGAGGGGAGCATTCAGATAGGACAGGGACACGGGGGGGGGGGGTTGCTCTGCCATGGGCTTGGCTGCAGTCCTCCTGCACTGAAGCCTAGAGGTGGGAAGAGCCAGCCAGGTTGTCCCCACATGGGAGACACGACCTGAAAAATGACCAGATGCCCGGGATGCATAGGGCACTTGCCCCGGGGAAGGAACAGAAGCGCGGACAGAATAGAATTTAGTGCATTTGCCTTGAAGAGAGTGACACATGCAGCTGACTTGGACTCTTGCTTGATAGACGGGCAAACAGCCTGGAGAGTTTTAAGTGGTTAACTGAATTCACACAATGCTCGCAGGCCTGGGCCCTCCAAAGTTGATGTGATGCAAAATTGTTCCTTCGGTTTCAGCTTCCTCGAGAGTCTTTTTCCTGCTTCATCGGTTCAACCGATACCTACGGAGCCCCAGTGGTGCTTGGCCTGCAGGATCATGTCCAGCAGACAGCCGCTGCTCGGTGACCATTTTTAAATAAATGACGGAGGAGACAGCGTCATTACCCTTAAGGGACCCACAGAGCAGTGAGGAAGGGGCCACACACAAACCGTGACGGTGTAGCACGGGGGGATGGGGGCGGCCTCCGAAGGACCCCGGGACAGGCTGCCAGGAGAGGTGGCGGGCCTGGTGTGGAAGGTGCTGTAGGAGTCTGCCCGGAGGGCAGGGGGTAAGGGCGTCCCGGAAAGGAAAGCCCGCTGATTCCAGCCTGGGAGTGCCACCCTCACTGTCCTAGGGCCCAGCCTGTGAGCGGCCACTGTCCCGCAGCTCAGCTGTGACCCGTGCACGGTCGCATGGTCAGAGCTGACGCCCAGCTGAGGCATCACAACATGCGGGGAAAGGAATGAGCCCTGCCTTTCTGAGGCACAGCTCCCATCTGGGCCAGCCTCCGTCCACAGACGTGACCGGCTCGCTGCTGCTGAGGAAAATCCCCCCACAGGCCATGTGAGACCCCAGTCACCTGGCCTAGGCCCCCCTGCTGTCCTCGCCTCCGGCCCCCTGCCTGGTCCCCTCTGACGTGGCCACACCGCCCGGGGGTGTGCTGCTGGCCGGTTACCCTGCCCGAACGGCTTCTCTGCTTCTGTCCGCTCAGTCAGTCTTCAAGGCCCACAGGAACCTAGTCTATTCTCCGAATCTTTCTTCAGTCCTCTACAGCTGGGGTTCTGTACCCCGCCTGTAGATTAGATCACCCCAGGGCCTTTAAACACAGGATCCGCTCTGACTGGCCCCAGACCATTGACTGAGACTCTCTGGGCAGGGCCTGGGTCTCAGGGCTGCCCCACGAAGTCCCACAAGCCAGGTGGGGTCTTGAACAACCCAAATCGACTGTCCACGGTTCTGGAGGCTGGAAGTCTGAGACCAAGGTGTTGGGGTCCTTCTGAAACCTTGCTCCTCGGCCTATTGATGGCATCTTCTCCCTGTGCCTTCACGCTGAGTCTCCTCAGTGCCCAGCTCCTGGTCCAAATCGCCCCCTCTATATAGACACCAGCCACACTGGCTTAGGACCCACCCGAAGGACCTCATCTTAACTCCATTACCTTTTGAAAGACCTCATCTCCAAACACGGTCCATTCTGAGCTACTGGGCGTTATGAATTCTAGGGACTGAATTATGGAGCAGAGCTCAACCCCCAGCAAGGGCCGTAGACACGTCTCAGGTGTTGCCAGCCTGCAGCTGGGCTCAGGACCGTGTTCTGAGCTGTCGGGGGGCCCTCACTGGGTAATGCTCGCGAGACCATGTCAGGAATGCTCTTCCGTTCCGAGGAATGGCATTCTGAGCACTGGAGCCTAGACAAATTAAAAGTTCCTTTTTTCCATGTTAAAGAAGCACAGAATTAGGAATCCTGCAGAGGTCCTGTGAACCTCCGGCCCCCTCCCACATTTTAGCCATTTTATTTTATATTTTATATTCTTTTTCACAAAGAAGCCCCCCCCCACTACCACTGGAAAAGCCCCGGGCCTCACAAAACCTGGATCAGAGCCTGCAGGGACCCAGGCGCCTTCCAGCTCATCTTTGGCCATCCCTAGTATGGGGCTTGGATCCTTGGTGTTGCCACATCGTGATCCCATTCCCATTTAAGCAGTGGCCCCAGAAGGCCTACTCAAGTGTCTCTTTACATCTTCCTGGTCAGAACGGGGACACAGAGTGCCCTAGCTGCAAGGAAGCTGGGACAGTAGTTTTTTTTAGCCGGGCTCCTTGCTTTCTGGAACAAAACGAGACGCACTTATCACTGTGCACCGGGGCTCTCCAGGTCTGTGGTGTCTGATTGACGCCCTGTCCATTTCCCACTAAGATCTGCTCATTCCTGGAGCAATGTGGGAGCTGGCCTAGAGGAGAGGGTGGCCTAGAGGAGGGTGTGGCCTGGAGGAGGGCGTGGCCTAGAGGAGAGGGTGGCCTGGGGCGTGGCCTAGAGGAGGGCGTGGTCTAGAGGGTGTGGCCTATAGCTGGGACCCAGGCACAGATAATGTGGGAGCATTGGGGACAAAGGAAGTCTATCCAGGGGAAGCAAACAGCATGAGCAAAGGCAGGGACGTGGGAAAGAACGAGTCTGGGGGTACTTGTTAAGGGGTTCAGCACGGTTCCAATACAAGGTAGTGAAAGAGAAGGTGGGGACCAGACAGGAAGGCCTTGGAGCGTCCATACCCCGACTTCACCAGTGTCAGAAGTGGCCTCCGAGCTTCCCAGAGCCAACCTGACGGAGGAGCTACCTTTTCCCGCACAACTAAACCTGATGACTTGTTCACGCTCTTAGCTAATCATTGTATATCCTGGATGGAAAACAACACTGGCCTTGTTTTCTAGAAAATTGCTCGTGAAGGTGCGTGTTTGGGAGAGAGGAAACTTTCGATGCAAATAATCTCTCCGTTACCTTTACTACCCTTCACCCTTCCCTCTCTCTCCACACACAACGCTTTTGACAACTTTGAGGGCAAGGGTGCCTTTCCCGGCCTGGATGTGACCGCCGGCATGCTGATAGCCCCTCTTACTGCTTTCTTGGCACCGAGCCATCAGCTGTAATTTGTTACAGAAATTGCGGGAAGGGACATAGAACGAGGCCAGCAGGGCAGGCATGGGGCTGCTCTGCTTCAGTGGGGAACACACTCCTGACGCCGTTTCCCCATCCCAGGCCAGGGGTGGGTCAGATCAAGGTGGCTGCTCAGCCGGGCCGCCTCAGGAGAGAGCGAGAGGAAAGCTTCCGGCCGTCTCCCTGTGGCACATACCAGCCTGCGGTGAGCAGGTGAGGTAAGACACATCTTCCTGTGAAAGGGCGAGAAGTGGCACCAGGAACTGACAGATCTGAGGCGCACACCTGAGGTCACCTGTCTTCAGGCTCCTAGGTTGTCCCGGCATGCCAGGAACTCCCAGCGGGAACAGCCCCTCCGTCCTGGGACGTGCCCTAAACCGGGTGTAGCCTTGATTCACCGTGTAGCTGGGGCGGGGCTGGGAAGTCCTCCCAGCCTTAGCCCAAGGCAGAGTAGGTGCAGAAGCTTCTCTCCCTCCTCCCCAGTACTGCTGCGGTTGGGCTCCTCCCAGGTGGGTCCAGGGGAGCTTCCCTCCCAGAAGCTGGGGGTTCATATGCTGCTTGGGAAGGACACCAGGGTCCTAGAGGGGCTGAAGGGGAAACGCCCCCACTTTGTAGGGGTTTCTTTGACTTTTACAGGACAGCCAAGCTCCTGGGCTATTCCTGCCAAAACAAGTCTAAGAGAAGGAAGGCAGAGATGAGCCCTGAGCAAAGGGGATTCTCACCGTGATGGGATAGTGTCGCCGATGAACATCACTGGCAAGGGTGACCATGACCAAAGAAGTCAGGAAGTTCTTGGTGGAGTTCCCTACAATGCCCATATCCCAGGGCTACTCTTCTGCCCACCAGCCTGAGACGAGCTTGCCTACCCACGTGGGAAGAGGTCCAGCATGAAAGGTCCAGGCTGAGTTCAAATCCTGCCCATTGTTGTGTGACCCCAGACATCTTGCCTGACCCCTCTGTGCCTTGGTCTTCTCATCTGTAAAACAGGTACAATGGTCCTGACCTGACAGTGGGAATCAAAGGAAATAATGAATTTGATGTGCTGAGCCATGCCACCCAGCACATGGTAGAGCTTCGAGAAAGAAAGTCGGCTGCTACTTTTGTTAATTGTATGTTCGGGCACTCGAGAGATGCCTGGGCTGATGGAAATCATTTTCTTCCTTGGAACACAGGCTGCCAATTGGACAGTCCTGCCAGGGGACATCCCTCCTTGGCCCTCTGAGTGCCACCTTCAGCTCAAAGGGGACTCTGCCAACCCTCCTGCAGGCTGTCACTCAGATGTGCCTTGAGCAGCAAGTTTTTGGTGTTAGGGAAATGGTCTTAAGGGTGTTTCCCTACCTTGGAGACCCAAAGAGCCAAGAGCAAAGCCTTCCCCAGTAAATGCACAGAAAACCACATCCAAATGACTTTACTTAAATAAAAGCAGATTCTCAACCTTCATCCTGAAAAAAAAATATACGGCACAATTTAAATCCTGTTCCATACCATATTTCACTGCCCAGATTCACAAGACCCAAAAAGATGCAAAGAACCTACTTGCCCATTATTAGGAGGCCGGTTCTGTCACGCAGACCATGAAGCAGAATGAGGGAAACAGTATCTGAGGTATTTGCTTAAATCGAGCCCCAGGCCGTGAGCATGATGCGCCATCATGCAGGTAACAAGAAGTCGGAGCGTGTTGGCCTGTGAGACTGAGCATGCGTCCTCTGTGTCTGGAATGTTGCCATCGAATCAAAGGGGAGCCCTGCTTGCCTCTGGGGCAGGAAACTAGGCCCAGGTGGGCCTGCTCCCCTTTGGTACCTCTTGACTTTCTGCTTTGAAAGCTTTTATCCTATTGTTTTGGGTGATTGGTCATCCCCTCGAGGCTTCATCCAAACCTCATTCCCTCCCACCTCCAAATACCATCGCAGTGGGGTTAGGGCTTCAGCAGAGGACTCTGAGGGGGACACAAATATTGAGTCCATAGGGGCTAAACCCCTGAAGCCCATGATGGCTGGAGAGGGAGACTCAAGTCTGGCATAGAGCCCAGTAGCTTCAGTGTGTGGGGACTTCTGCTTATCAGAGGATAGCATGGGCCTAGGAAGAAAGAGCCACATGGACCCAGGATCTCATCTGGCTGCTCCAGGGTTTTCTCCACTAGATAGTCACGAGTGTGTCCCAAGGGTCATTGCTTTTTTCTGACTTGGTAACTATTGGGGTTAAGGACAATTGGGGAAAAAAGGAGTCAAAGATAACCCCAAGTTTCAAGAGAAGGGGAGAGGGTGACAGAAAGGGCAGCTGAAGAAGGTGTTAGTTTCCTGGAGATTCAGGGTGGGTGGGATGTGGGACATGGGGGCGGCATTCAAGTCTGACCACGTTGAGTTCAGGTACTTGGCGAGTCAGGACATCAAGGGAAGGTACTCGTCAGGAATTGGCAAAGTGGAAGGTAGATGCCTGGAGGGCACCTGACAGGGGAGACTGGTACAGGGCCGCTGGGGATCCCTCCTGGGCAACATTTGACAGCCTCCCTTCCATCTGGATAACTCCAAATAAGGAGCAGAAGATGGAAGCAGAGAAGCCTGAGCCTGAATCCTGTGCTGAACTGAGCCTCAGTTTCTGCATCCATAAAATGGGCATAAAACACCTTCCCCAGAAGAGTGAGGGGTGATGCATTTCAAAGCATGGCGCCTGACATTTAATAAGGACTTAGCAAATATTTTATTAGCATTAAACTATCATGTTAATAATTTTAAATTATTTAAATATCAAAATTAATATTACTTAATATGAAATTAAATATATTGTATTATATAAAATTACATATTTAATATATAATTACATACACTAGTATAACATAATAAATCATTAAATATTCTATAAGTATGCATTTCTACATTAAATATTTTATTTTAATATTTATTTAATATTTATTATTGATAATCTAATAGATTATTATTATCAATGGCTGCTCAGTGGTTAATAGCAAGGACCCTGAAGCCAGACGTTATAGTTTCAAGTCCCCTAGTGGTTAAATCTATTTCCATCCATAAAATGGCGCTGTTAGAAGGATTAGCTGAGCTACTAGGTGACAAGCACTCTAGACGGTGCTGGTACGGAAGTCTTAGCGAGCATTGCTAAGTCTGGTGCTGATACTATTGGACGGTAAGTCAGACCAGGGTCTCAGCGCGCAGAGGCCCCGCCCACCTGTGATGCCACATTTCCCGTCACAATATAAAATCCGGTATGGCGCCTTCCTTTTCTTTCACCATTTTTTTTCCTTTTTTTCTTTTTTTAAAGATTTCTTTCTTTCTTTCTTTTAGAGACAGCCTGAGCCAGCAGGAGGAGAGACAGAGGGTGAAGGAGACTAGCAGACTCCCAGCTGAGTGGGGAATCCAATGCGGGGCTCCATCCCTGGATCCCAAGATCATGACCTGAGCTAAAACCAAGAGTTGGACGCTCAGCTGACTGAGCCACCAGGTGTCCCTTCTTTCACCAGTTCTTAAGTGAGGTTAAGTTGTGACCCTGCTTTTCCTCCCACTCAGCTTCCTGGAGGCTGTCCCAGTGGGGGTCTGGCTGGCCCCCAGCAGGCCTGTGTCTACCAGGCCTCGGGGGGCCTGTCAGTTAGAACAAGGCCCCTGGTACCTGGTGGTGGGAAGCGGGGCTGTACGATGGGCATCCCCCTACAGGGAGACCCTGCAGTCCCCCTCGGGGGGCTTGTGGCCAAGACGGGAGCCTCTTAGTGAGAAAATTAAGGTGCCAAACTTTATGATCCGATGCAGCCAGCCACGGGAGAATCAGATTGGAGAACAAAATTCAGAAACAGCCTGTGAAAAACTGCCTGGTCTTCTTGAGGGGAAGAAATCACACACACAAAAAACAGGCTAGGCTGGAGATGGAGGTAGAGGGAGGGTTCTCCTCTTCACCTGATGCTTGGACCTTTGGGAAGGCAGTTGTCCTGGCTCCTCAGGGATGGGAGTGTTGTTTCCTGGACTCTGAAGCCGAAGCCAAATGAGGTGGAGAGAGAAGGTGCCCAGAAATGAACCCCACACCTCCTAATCCAGGGCCTCGGGTTTCAGATTTCCTAAAGCACCCCTAAACCCCAAGGCGTTCTAGCCCAATCTAACATACAGGGATTCACTGTGCTGCAGGCTCGGGGACCTCACTTTGCTGCCACAATGTCCCACCGTGTTTTGCTTCCCCTTGCAGAGGCCCCAGCCCCAAATGCCCGCATACAGAGAGCTGGGCGTCTAGGGGAGCTGAGGCTGTAAGGGTAGGGCTCCTGCAGCCCAGCCCCGGAAGTAGAAGACTGTTCACATGCTTCTCAGAACCTGGGCAAGATGACAGCCCCTTGTGACGGGAGTGTGAAGAAAGCCCAGACTGTTTTACTGAGGCCGAGAATCTCATTTCCGTATTTGCCAGGAGCCTCATTAACTCCGGGCCTCAGAACATCCCCGAGACGCCCTGGTTCACCACGTGATGGTGTGACCCCAGGACACCTCTGTTGTTCCCAGCGGCCCACGCGGTCTTGCCACCTCCTTGGCTTCAGGGGCTCCCTCCCCTGCCCCTCCCCTACAGACACCTGCACTTTGCGGGTCAAAAATCCTTCCTTGCTGTTGAGAGAACGCAATGAAGTGCCCAACAGGGGACGAGAAGGGCAGACCCCCAGGAAGCTGGGGCGGGAGGCTGGGAGTCCCCAGCCGAAGGTGCCTGAGGTTCATGCGCACGTAGCGCAGGCCCCTGGTGGCATCCAAGGGAGCAGCTTAAAATGTCCGGGCTCCGGAGCAGAAAAGAGAACCCCCCGTGTAGAGGAAAGGGGGCCCGGTGCCAAGGGGGGGTCAGCATCTGACAGAAGCCAGCAGAGCCCGGGCAGATGATTGTTCCATCGCAGAGGTCAGCTGCAGGAAGCTCAGAAACCCAGAGAAACCCAGAGTGGCTGCAGAAGGGGCTACAACTCCCTGGTGTCGCCAACAATGGCATTTTTAAAAACTCTTTTCTATTTTGAAATCATTATAGATACATAGGAAGTTGCAAAAATAGCACACAGGGGGCCTGTGTACCCTTCACCCAGTTTCCCCCTGTGATAACATCTCACATCACTAAAGCACACCGTCAAAAACCAGGAAGCCGCCTTTGGGACCATTCACTGGCCCTCATTCAGATTTAAACAATGGGATTTTAGTCACCTCTAGCACCGGCTTTCAACAATGACTGGTTGCCGGGAATTTCAGCACTGTTCTTAAAATGGCTCACTCGCCTGTCTCAGGGGTCCAGGATGTTCAGAAAACTCTGGCCTCCCCTCCACCATCCATCCCTGGCAGGAGCCTCCAAGGCTAGTGAAAAAAGACACTGGCCCCTCCCTCGTTCCCTCAGTTTCCCCAGCAGCCAAGGCGAACAGGCTGACAAGGGAGAGGAGGGAAAATAGAGGCGGGCAGGCAGGCTTCCTGTTCTTGCCCTGCCCTTCAGCGGACTGCGCAGGGCCTTCTAGAAGCATCGTGGACAGGGGAGCATGGGTGTTGACCCTGCATATGGGTGGTGGGTCATTTAGTCTCTGGTGTGCCCCCACCTTAGGAAATGTCCTAAGGTCTGTGCCTCAGTCTTCTCATGGGTGAAACGAACATAATGACGAGTAAGGACCTCATAGGACCATTCGGACGACTCGATGAGATGATATTTGCAGAAAGCTCAGAACATACCGGGCACATAAAAAAGCTACATATATGCTTGATAAACTAATAATAAAAATTAAAATAAAATAAAATCTCTGTAAGTGACTTCTCAGAACAGCTAAGCAAGTGTTTTTCCAAATAACCTGGAGTACATGAGGCTTTGGGGAGGAATGGAGATCTTTGACGGAGGCTTTAATTGACATGGAGACTTTTTTGCTTATAGGATCAATATGAGATACACATAAGCTGGAGATGATTGAAGATCATTAAGCATGTGCTCTGAGTATAGAGGTATTTGACAATAATCATCGACCGTGGGCCTTGCCACCAGTAATGTTTTTGTCCCTAGTTCTGGTCGATGCCCTCCTCTCTGGTGGGATTAGCAAGACCTCCCTATACCAGGTCTGTAGAGTCTCTGTAGGTACATCCACAAGGCTGGGAGTTGGCATTTATTCCGTGCTTGGTTTGTTGTTAGAAATTCTGTCAGCCCCGAAAGGACACAGGCAGAGTGTTACCGGGGAATTCCTAACAGCGAAAGAAGATTTCAGTTAGTGGCCACTGTAGGATGACCAGCCAGGACTCTGATCCCAGAACAGGACGTGACCTGGGTTATGGGAAGGCCTGCTGGCCAGGGATTGACTCTCAGCGGGGATACACTCTCCCTGGGGCCATTCAGAGAAAGCCAGAAATCCTTTGCAGCCTGGACCCCAGCAGCTGGGACTGGGAAATAGGAGGTTAAACAGATTATGTGCTCAACAGCAGGGAGCTCCTAATAGACCCTATTCAAAGGGGACCTTAAGACCCAAGGATTCTGCAACAGAATCTGGCAACCCCCCAGTTCTTTATTTCACTATAGTGGTTTAAAAGGAAAGCTGTGACTTTTATTTTTATTTTTTTTACTGTGGTAAAATATAAGTAACATTGAGTTTACCTTTTTAACCATTTTTAAATGTACTATTCAGTGGCATTAATTACATTCACAGTGTTGTGCAAATATCTCCACTGCTTATTTTCCAAAATTTTTTCAACAAACTCTGTCCCCATTAAGCAATAACTCTCTCTTGCTCCCTCTCATGACCCCTGGTAAACTCCAGTCCACTGTCTGTCTCTATGGATCTACCTAAGATATTTCACATAAGTGAGATCATATAATGATTTGTACTTTTGTGTCTGGCTTCTTTCACTTAGCATAATGTTTCCAAGATTAATCCGCGTTATAGCATGCATCAATACTTCTTTATAAGGCTGAAGAATATTCAACGCTATGTGGACCCCATTCTGTTTATCCATTCATCTGTCGATGGACCCTGGGTTGTTTCCACCTTTTGGTGATCGTGAGTAACGGCACTGCTACAAACATGGGTACACACGAATCAGAAGACCCTGTTTTCAAGTATTTTGAATGTGAACCAGGAGTTGAATCACTTTGGTAAGGAAAGTTTCAATTTTGCTTCAGAGCTTTATTTCTTGGCTAAGGCTTGCCTTAGATTATAAGACAGGGGCCACAGGGGACACGTGTCCCACAGGCCATGCTGCTGGAGCTCAATCATGAATTAACGTGTGCCTTTCTTACAGTTAATGGCTCATGCCTTTTGCTTTGGCTGCGGGATGATGGAGGAAAGTGAACCAAGTGAGACCAAAAGCAAAGGTGAAGGAAGATGAACACCTTCCACATAGGAAGCATCAGATGCAGAAGAGCTCACCGGGTACCCGGGAGGAAGCACAAAGCTAGGGGACAGAAGGAAGCCCTCTGTGAGACTGAAAGCCCAGTTCAATGTGACACATCTCTTCCTTAGAAGCCACTAATATTTGTTTTAACATGAGTATTATCCTACAAGCACCATGAGACTTTTTCATTATCAATGAGTTTAGGATTGCCTTTTTTTTTTTTTTTTTGCAGTGAGTTTAAGAGAGCCCTTTTTTTTTTTTTCTACTTATTCATGCATGACTTCATGACAGACTGAGGGCTCAATCTCCATCTGCCATAAGCAGAAACACACCTTGGTGTTTCCTGGAAAGGTAGCTGTTGCAGGTGTTGGAGGATATGACATTGTGTTCCTGTGTCCTGTGAGGATTAAATGTGACAATTGATTAGAAGCACATACAATAACACCTGCGTGTAAGTGAGTTCAGGGAATGAATTTCATTGAAGGGATACCAAGAGAAGCCTGGACCCCGCTTCCGGGTCGCTCATAGTCTAGGAGAGAAGATTTCTAGCCCAGAGTTGAGGCGGTGTGGCATTTGCATTTGAGCTGGACTTCCGGTGGACACAGATGGGGATGAAGCCCAGCAACTGGGATCTGACCAGTGTTGGAGAGGCGTGCACTAGCCCCGTGGCACCTCCTTGGTGGAGCACACATGTGCACATCACAGACCAGGGAGCATGTAAGGAATGCAGATTTTCCGACTCCATCCCCAGAGCAAGCAGCTTAGGAGGCGTGGAGCTGTGGAGCAGGCTGGGAAGCTGCAGTTTTAATCAGCCCTTGGGGGGCCCTGGTGCGGACGGCTCTTGGGTCTGCTTTGATGGCTGTTGGCCAGATTGGAGGGGAGCAGGTTAGAAGGAATCAAGTCTAGAGGAGTCACGACCTCAGAAAGTCTAGAACCAGAGTGAAGGTGTGGATGGGAACGGAAGTTCAAAGGAGAGAAAATAGGACATAGGACAGCTATTCTGATACATGCCACCCTGTCGATGAACCTGGGAGCGGGACGCGGAGTGAAGGAAACCACGCACGAAGGGCTCATATTGTCTGATTCCATTCACATGAAATATGCAGACTAGGGAAATCTGTAGAGACAGAAATCTGAGTAGTGGTTGCCAGGGTTTGGGGGAGAGGAGTGGGGATGACTTCTGATAGGGAGAAGGCTTCTTTCAGGGGTGATAAAAATCGTCTGGAAGTAGATAGTGATGACGGCCACTCAATGTCATGAATTTTCCAATGCCACGTCCCATTTAAAACTGTTAAGACGGCAAATTTTATAGCATATGTATTTTACCACAATAAAACCAAAAGATAACCGAACATATTTTCACATGGGTCCGTTTTTTTAAAGATTTATTTATTTTAGAGAGAGAGAGAGAGTGCAAGCAGGGGGAGGGACAGAGGGAGAGAGCTGGGAGCCCCACCCAGGACTCAGTCCAAGGACCCTGAGATCATGACCTGAGCCGAAACCAAGAATGGGATGCTTCACTGACGGACATGGGTCCATTTTATAAAGAGTAAAAGGTGACTTTTCCCCCGTTCCGGAACATGTGGTCAGTGGTCCTACCCAAACAGTGTTGTAGTGTATTTACTTATATTATTTGGAAGGTAGATGCTCAGGACCTCTGCGGGGGACTTCGGAAAAAAAAAAAAAAAAGAAAGTCAAGAGAAATAAAGCCTAAGGTATAAAAGATATGCTGAAATGCATACGCACAAAATCTCTCTCTCCCTCCGCCAGCACACACCATGTCGTGTTGAGGGAGGTCTGCCGTCAACGTTGGTTCATGCTCTTATTTTTACTGGCAGGAGGGAGCAGGAGGTAGAAAGGAATGACAGCAGACGCTGGGCCCCCGGGCAGGAGCAGCACTGTGCTCTGGCTTGCAGCAACAAGGACCGAATTCTGGGCCCTGGGGGTCGGCCCGAGCCTCCGGGATGTGGCTCACAGAGTGGAGGCTTGCTGCTGCACGGAGGTCTCGGGGCTGTATTTCCCCTTCTTTGATGGAAGCAGAGCGGCGGAATCCATCCCAAACCAAGATTCAAGGCCTTGGGAACTAAGCCGCGGGCCTGGCCGGCTCTCATGGCGGATACTCAAGTGCCCGGGGAACCGGCCAAGGTAAATGCTCAGGGGCTTTCAAAGCAGCCTCTAAAAGCCACGTGCACCTAGCGCCCAGGTCCTGAGCGCACCCGAAGGTGTACGAACTCAACACCACCTGCACAGATGCCGCTCCCCCCGGGCCCAGCCCCCACCCCCCTTCCCCAGGTGGGCTTCTTCAGGAAGGAACATCGTCAGAAATACTAGTTTAGCTGCTGGCCCTGAGGGGCAAGAGTGCTAGAAAGCTCTGGTGGGTATAAAGGACTGCGTTTTCTTTTTCCTTCCTCTCTGTAGGTTACAAGCTCCGAGGAAAGCGTGGACTTTGATCCCACCCTCCCCAGCCATCCCCAGGAAGGGAAAGCCAAGGAGGGCCCCGCACGGCCAGGAATCTGCCACGAGCAATGCAGAGTCAGCAGAAAGCCGTCTCCCTTGATGTGGAAAGAAACTGTTGGTTGTGATCTCTGAGCCCTTCCAGAAGGGAACATTTTAGGAATCACACACCTCAGTGTTCTGCTTTGGCTCCAGAGAGCTAGAAAGTCTTTAGCTGTGCGTTCTTTTTTTTTTTAATTGGATTTTTAAAAAATATTTTATTTATTTATTTGAGAGAGAGCGAGCGTGCAGCAGAGGGAGAGGGAGAAGCAGGCTCCACACTGAGCAGGGAGCCTGACGTAGGGCTTGATCCTAGGACCCCGGACTCATGACCTGAGCTGAAGGCAGACGCTTAACCGATTGAGCCACCAAGGCGCCCCTCTAGCTGTGCATTCTTTTCAGAGGTTCGTAAGCACTTCTGAAATAGCTTGCTTTAACCCAAATCATCCATCCATTCATTCATTCTTTCTTTCTTTCTTTTTTTTTTTAAGATTTTATTTATTTATTTGACACAGAGAGAGATCACAAGCAGGCAGAGAGGCAGGCTGAGAGAGGTTGGAAGCAGGCTCCCTGCTGAGCAGAGAGCGCGACGCAGGCCTCCATCCCAGGACCCTGAGATCATGACCTGAGCCGAAGGCAGAGGCCTCAAACCACTGAGCCGCCCGGGCGCCCCATTCATTCACTCTTTGCTCACCTAGTGTGTCCTCTGTGCACAGAATTGGTCCAGGTACAGGGGGCGCCCAAGTGCAGCCCTGGGCTCAGCGCCCCCGCAAGCAAAAGGTACTAATACATGACTGCCGGACAAATGAAGGAGGAAATGAAACTTTGTCTTCAAGAAATTCACGATCCCGTCTGGATGGCAAAACAAACACAAAAAGAGTAATTCTATGACATAAATGACGTTATGAGGGAGGGTCAACTCAGGAGTCGGAGCATGGTTCAGCCTTGGAGGCGGGAGGGAAGCTCTTGGTCGGTGGGAGGAAGTCATCACGGGAAGTCTGATTTGAAAGGGCTTGAAACCTAAGAACGTCAGGAAGGGATGAGAGCAGGCATGTCGAGGAGATGAGTAGAACAGTCTGGCGGGAGAGGTGCAGGGAGCTGTGGGAGAGGGAACGAGGGAGGCTGTAGGGATACGAGTATGCATTGTCCTGCAGGCAAGGGGAGTCTTGGCAGGCTTTGGCTTGTGGGACAAGATATAAAAGTCGATTTTGGATAGATTATGCTAATATCACATATAGGATGAACTGGAATGAAAATGAAATGGGATGAGGAAACCAGCAAAACTGACAGCAGTGAACTTTCGCCAGGTCTCGGTGTCCTCCTAGATTCCCCTCAGGACCAAATGACAGCCCACTCGTCACCAGCACAAGTCTTCGCTCATAAAACATTGTGTATATGCTCTCAAGGAGGGGTTGCAACTCCAAAGCCCATTCGTGGACTTTCTAGAGTCTGGGGACCACAGGGTAAATAGCCCTCTGTTAGGGAAACTAGCCTTTCCCGAATGACTGGGTGAGCCAAGCCGGATTCTTTTTCGAGGGTTTGAGAGTGGCAGGCACGTGAAGGTTGAAGGAGGAGGGGCAGACCTTTGCTGTGAGGGTTAAGCATGAAGCTCGGAGAACAGCCCACAGTGGCCATGGCCCGAACCATCAGCACCTGCTGGCCAGGGCATGGCACAAGTGGAAATGTCAGGCTCGCCCCTAAAGACGCTACGGGAGCTTTGCCATCCGGTGTGAGTGTCACCCCCCAGCACAGAACTGAGCAGGGCACTTTCTGTTCGGAGCTGAGTGAAGCAGCATCACTCCAGTGAAAAGGACAGAACTGAGCTGGGCATTTGAAAGGTGAAGCTATTACACACATTTCCTTTTTGTTATTAAATCAGGACCCTTCTTTGCTTTTTCTCAAATGTGACATACATTGGGGATGGGGAGGTGGAGTGTTTTGTTTTTCTAAAGAGCCAAAGAGAATCCATGTGGATCTTTGGTTATTGTTGAATGTGTACCCCCATGACACGGATGGCACTGGGGGGCTGGTAGGGTGTGTGGTGGGCCAAGACTTCCCTAGGGCATAGGATTGATTCTAAAAGGAAGAGGGAAGGAATTTAAAGTTCTGTGATTCATATGTAAACCTAAAACAAAGATGATAAGAGAACACCAATAAACTAGAATCACACACACACACACACACACACACACACACACATACACACACCAGAGATTAAATGGATTATGCACTGGCTTTGGAATTCAATTTTCCTTTCTTCTGCTACAGATGGACTTGGGACAACTCCTTTCACCGGGAAAGCAAAACTCCATCAGCAGGAATCTATTTTAGTTTCATTTACGGTGAGCCTGCAGGGTCTCACGCCTCCTGGGCAGCTGAAGAAGGAAGCAAGTTGAGAGGACATGATACTCTATGTGGAAAACCCAAAAGACTAGAACTCATACAACAATTCGGTAATGTGGCAGGATACAAAATCAATGCACAGAAATCAGTTGCATTCTTATACACTAACAATGAAAAAATAGAAAGGGAAATCAGAGAAGCGATTCTGTTTACTATAGCACCAAAAACTATAAGATACTTAGGAATAAACCTGACCAAAGAAGTCAAGGATCTGTACTCGAGGAACTACAGAACACTCATGAAAGAAATTGAAGAAGACACAAAAAGATGGAAGACCATTCCATGCTCATGGATCGGAAGAATAAACATTGTCAAAATGTCTATACTGCCCAGAGCAATCTACACTTTCAATGCCATTCCGATCAAAATTCCACCAACATTCTTCAAAACGCTGGAACAAACAATCCTAAAATTTATATGGAACCAAAAAAGACCCCGAATCACTAAGGAATTGCTGAAGAAGAAAAGCAAAGCTGGGGGCATCTCGTTACCTGACTTCAGGCTTTATTACAAAGCTGTGATTACCAAGACAGTGTGGTATTGGCACAAAAACAGAGAAATAGACCAATGGAACAGAGTGGAGAGTCCAGATATGGACCCACAAATCTATGGGCAAATCATCTTTGACAAAGTTGGAAAAAACAGCCAGCGGAAAAAAGACAGTCTCTTCAATAAATGGTGCTGGGAAAATTGGACAGCTATGTATAGAAGAATGAAACTAGACCATTCTTTTACACCACACACAAAGGCAAACTCGAAATGGATGAAAGACCTCAACGTGAGGCAGGAATCCATCAAAATCCTGGAAGAGAACATAGGCAGTAACCTCTTTGACATCGGCCACAGCAACTTCTTTCAAGACACGTCTCCAAAGGCAAAGGAGACAAAAGCGAAAATGAACT
>PITA01023829.1:0-27387 GCA_004023965.1 Spilogale gracilis
TTTATTAATGTTTCATCTGAATATTGGCTACAACCGTTGTGATTAGTTCAGTATGTGGAAGGGCTGCCGCTGGACCTGCACACAGTAGGTTTTCAGTGAGTGTTAAACCTGATTCTTATTTAATGACAGGCTTTGTACATACAAATTAAATAATGGCAAGTAAATATTACCTTTCTGACTGGCTTGTAAACCATAATTAAGAATTTGCTTTCATAGTCGCTGTGAATCCCCGTGTATGTTTTTCTAAAGTGTGTCTTAAATTTCTTTTTATAGGTGGCTTTTATTCACAGAAAGTGTCACCCAATCTGAACCTTAGGATCATCAGTCTAAATACAAACTTGTACTACGGCCCAAATATCATGACGCTGAATGAGACGGACCCAGCAAATCAGTTTGAATGGCTAGAGAATACACTGAGTACCTCTCAGCAAAATAAGGAGAAGGTAGATCCCGGAAACCAAAAATCTATTCTGGGGATAAACAGGGGCTAAATGTGTATTTATTAACTCGAGTGGGGTCAGGCATTAATAAAAGTATTAAAGCTTAAAGATGTTTTCACATGAAACACCTTATGGCTTAATTAACTCTGTTGTGTTTTTTGCTTTTAATGCTTTGAGGATTAATATCTCTTTTTTTTTTTAATAAAAAAAAATTGTGGCCAAGATCACAGTTACTAAATATCCTAAACAGTAGTTTAAATGATATTAATGTGATATTAATAGTTTTATAATTTCATCTTTTTGGCGATAGGGGAGATGGGATATTAGCCTTTTAAATTTTAATAAATACAATTTCAATCTTGGGTATGTAAATGTTATTTGGTTGTGGTGAGTGGGCAGAAAGATTCTCATCAGTCCTCCTTGTGCTTCTTTGTCCAGGTGTACATCATAGCACATATTCCAGTGGGCTACCTGCCCTATTCAAGCAGCACAACAGCAATGAGAGAATTCCATAATGAGAGATTGATAGGTATTTTCAGAAAATACAGCAGTGTCATCGCAGGACAATTTTATGGACACACTCACAGAGACAGCATGATGGTTCTTTCTGATGAAAAAGGTAATATGGTATTCTGTTTGCATCTTTCCAATCCAAGATGCTAGAGCAAAGCAGTGGCTAGCTGGTAATCTTTAGTGATCTAGCAAATTCAAAGCTTCACTGAGTCAGCCTGCCAGCACCAGATTTTCTGAATTATCTTCTACGCTTGTAAGTCAAGTGTCTAATTCATATTTAGGCCTGCAATTGGGTTTCTCTCTCTGTTCCACGGGCCACCATCATCTGATAGCTGTCAACAAAACAAAAGCCTCTGAAACCCTCAGCTCACTCCACTTTTCTTTTAGATCCTCAAGTTTAGAGAAATGCTGCTGTTCATTATTTACCTGCTAAACTCGTTTCTTTTGATATTACTTGTTTTATTTCTCAGAATTCAATTAACAAAGCACAATTTACTGTTGTTTACAATATATCAAGCACTTAATTTTTTTATAACTTATTTTATTTTCCATGTTCCACGATTCATTTTTTATGCCCCACACCCAGTATTCCATGCATTATGTGCCCTCCTTAATACCCACCACCAAACTAACCCATCCCCCCACCTGCTCCCTTCCAAAGCCTCAGTTTGTTTCTCAGAGTCCAAAGTTTTTCATGCTTCTTCTCCCACTCTGATTTACCCCAGTTCACATTTCCTTTCCTTCACCTAATGTCCTCCATGCTACTCCTTATGCTCCACAAGTAAGTGAAACCACATGATACTTGACTTTCTCGGGTTGGTTTATTTCAGTCAGCATAATCTCCTCCAGTCCCATCCATGTTGATAGAAAAGTTGGGTATTCATGCTTTCTGCTGGAGGCATAATATTCCATTGTGTATATGGACCATATCTTCTTTATCCATTCGTCTGTTGAAGGGCACTTTGGCTCTCTCCACAGTTTGGCGATTGTGGCCATTGTTGCTATGAACACTGGGGTACATATGGCTCTTCTTTTCACTATATCTATATTTTGGGGATAAATACCCAGTAGTGCAATTGCAGGGTCATAGGATAGCTCTATTTTTAATTTTTTAAGGAATCTCCACATTGTTTTCCAAAGTGGCTGCACCAACTTGCATTCCCAATAACTGTCAAGCACATAATTTTAAGTGCAAATCAACATTGTCATCTACTAGAACTAAAAGAGAAAAATAGAACATGCTTGAGCACCAAACAGACAATGATGCCCTATTTTTAAAGATGACTTCCTCATGAAGAGAGGAAATTGGGAGTTAACAAAATAAGAGTTCTGATTTTAGAGTAGTCAGCCAGGAAAAAAATATACACACAAATTTTTTCAGCAATTGAGGAATGCTTTCAAAATGTATTACCTCTTTTATCTACAGCAAATAAGGCTTGGTAGAAAATGATCACTTTTCAGCATTTGATAGCTCTTTTACTAAGAAATTTAGTCCTATAATAGCTATGTTTAAAAACATGGTGACATTGATCAGATTCTTATGTCATTATTGGTATGTTGTTCTAGGTAAATATATAGAACAAACTAGTTTTATATTTGTGTGTGTGTGTGTGTGTGTGTGTGTGTGTATGTGTGTACTTGTAATAACTATGCTTAAAAGCAGAGAATAATAAAACAACCCCTATATACCATCCCTTACATTTAACACCTATTAAGATTTTTGCCACATTTGCTTTACCTATTCATTTTTTAAATTATTTCTCCTTTTCCTCAAGTATTTGAAAGTGAATCTCAAACATTAGATCTATTTTAAAATAGCCCTATCTTCTGTATGCATTGCTAAGATATATGACTAGCTTATATAATCATATGATTGACTTACCTAATGAGATCAACAGTAATTATTTGGTGTCATCTAACACAAAGCATAATAAAAATTTCTCTATTTTCTCAAAGGTGTCTCTTTATAGTTGTTTCAAGTCAGGATTCATCAAGGATCATATGCCATTTGACTGTTACATCTGTTTATCTCTTAATCTTGAATATGTTCATATTTTTTAATAAAGTTAAACTCAATTTAAAAAAAAAAACTTATGTACATGTGTTTTATCCAGGAAGTCCAATAAATTCTTTGTTTGTGGCTCCTGCTGTTACCCCAGTGAAGAGTGTTTTGCAAAAACAGACCAATAATCCAGGTGTCAGACTATTTCAATATGATCCTCTTGATTATAAATTATTGGTAAGTTGGCACAATTTTAGAATTATTCATGACTTTGTACAGTTTTCATTAGTTTAGTGAATGTTTTCAGCTTAACTATGTAAGTTGTTTCTATCTTGAAATGTCATGATGTCTTTCTTCTTTGTATTTGGCTTATCAGCACTTGCTAGGTAAGGGTATGAGAGGTCAGCTTTTGGGAGCTGGTTTCTGTCCTTCTGAGGACTTCACATTTGTTTAGTACGTTGGGCAAGGCCTGAGTTGTAGACTTGGATACCTACTGAAACTTTTCATTAAACCCTATTTGTTCCTACTAATTACTCTTCTCTAAAACATAGCTATGCAGATAATGGTAGACTCTGAAACTGTACTCTCTCAAGAGTTGTTTTCCCTAACTTTCTTGTCCCCGGTTGATTCCTCTGTAGAACGAGGATTAAACCAAGTATACTGACCCCACAGAGTTGCTGTGAGGGTTACGTGAATGAATCTATAAAGCACTGAGAAAAATGTTTGGCTTATAGTAAGCACTTGATACATGTAGGCAAAACTATTTTGTAGAGAAAATAAATTGAACTGGACACTTATTTTTTTTTTAAGATCTTATTTATTTGACAGAGAGGAACACAGCTAGAGAAGGAGTACAAGCAAAGGGAGTGAGAGAGGGAGAAGCAGGCTTCCCCATGAGCAGGGAGCCAGACGCAGGGCTCAATCCCAGGACCCTGGGATCATGACCTGAGCCGAAGGCAGGCGCTTAATGACTGAGCCATGCAGGTGCCCCATGTACACTTATTTTTGAGATAAAAGTTCTCTGGAGCTTTTACACCGACTATGTTTTAGATTAGTTTAGCCTCAAAAGCCTGGATTTTTTGCTTATGAGTACTGCCCCTTTTAATTAATATAATTTGAAAAGAAATTTTCAGTTTAAGTCTCTACTGATATAAATGTATTATTTTCTAGATAAATTTAATGGAAGGTAACTTATTCTGTAGAGTATATTTTTATGAAGGAAGATGAGCAGGGGAAATCTGACTTAATTCGTAAACATTAGATTAAATGAGGAAATAAAACAGTTGATTGAATTATTTTTACAACTATTAGTTTCTGGTTTTGGATCTAACATCAGATACACGCATGTGTATATATACATATATGTTATATATGTGTTTATGTACATATATACATGTGAATACATATATATACTGACATGGAAAGATGCCGTGATATAGCACTGAATTATTTTTAAAAGTGCAAAACAGTGCATTGTAGAGCTTCATTTTTTGAAAAAACCCAAAAGATAGTAAATAGATATATATTATAAATATTTGTATTTAATATATAAAAATTTATATATAATATAAAATTTTATGTATAATGTAGAATATCAATATTTATATTTGTTTTGCACATAAAGTCTAGAACAACACACATACACTGGAGTGCTGATAAATGTTTACAAGTAGTCCATTGGGGGAAAAAGACACTTTATAGTGCCAATTTCCATGATATAGATACTCCCATCATGGCCAATTTTAAGTTGCCAAAGTGTGTCAATTAACTTGCAAGATTGCTGAAAATTTGATCATCAGCTCTGTGAGCTACTGTCTCAGAACATCACTGATTTATATACAGTGATTTTTATTAGCAGTGGTTACTTCTGGGGTATGTGAATCAAAAGCTGTTTTGTACATCTCTCTGTGTGGTTTAGATTGTTTTCTATTATGTTCATTATTTTCAATAAAATAAGTAATACAGATTTTTCTATTGGTACTTGTTGCTTTAACAAAACCAATTCTCACTATTTTTAAATGACTGCAATGTTAAATTCAGAATGTCACATATATCCTAAAAAAGACTCTTCTTGCTGTGCAATACTTTATATGCCAAAGAATGAACCAAGCTGTGTGACTCTTTTTGATATAGGATATGCTGCAGTATTATTTGAACTTGACAGATGCAAATCTAAAGGGAGAGTCCAATTGGGAGCTGGAATATGCGATGACTCAGACCTACAGCGTTGAAGATTTGCAGCCAAAAAGTTTGTATGGATTAGCTAAACAATTTGCAATCCCAGGCAACGAGCAGTTTATAAAATACTACAATTACTTCTTTGTGAGTTATGACAGCAGTGTAATTTGTGATGGGAAATGTAAGGCTTATCAGATCTGTGCAATTTTGAGTCTTGACCGTAGTTCCTATGAAGATTGTCTCAAACAACATTATATCAAGTACCATCCGTAGTATTTCATGGTTTGCATTCATAGAAAATGTAACATTGTTCTTTTTCTGAGGTCAGTGTGTAGGAATTGTTACATAAATCTTAGTGAGTTACTGAGTGGGCAAGCCGAATTCCTATCTTTGCTTTTTTTTTTATAATCCTCAAATGTTGATATTTGTAACATTCTAAATCTTTATTATATTGAATATATTTGAACTGCCCATTTCTTGAATGCTGTCTGGACGTGAATACCCTGTCTTCCAGTTCATATGTCTATATACACTTGTATATAGTGTATATACTGTACACTTTTGCACACTCTTGAAAGTGTCATTTATACAATAAAGCAAATGATTTTTCCTCAAGTATGATGGATTGTTTTTATTTTTTTATCTATGTATTTTTATTTAAACACAGTTAACATATAATGTATTATTAGTTTCAGAGGTAGAGGTCACCGATTCATCAGTTGCATGTAATACCCAGTGCTCATTACATCATGTGCCGGGCTTAATATCCATCATCTGGTTACCCATCCCCCCACCACCCTCCCCTCCAACAACCCTGTGTTTTTCCTTGATTAAGAGTCTCATAGTTTATCTCCCTCTCTGATTTCGTCTTGTTTTATTTTTTCCATGTTGAATTATTTTTAATAGGAAAATTTTCTTTTAAGTCACTCTTAAAAACTCGTGTGTAAACTGAGGTTCAAACTGTTTAAATCTCCTGTGTAAACTGAGGCTGACATTGTTTCCATGCACTGTCTACTGTTGGGAAAACCCCAAGGTCTCATTGAGGCCATCATGGGGCCTGTGAACCACCAGAGGACATGAGGTGCTAGTTGTCTTTACTCTGTGAATGAAGGGGAGTCCTCTTTAGTACCACTAATTTTGGAAGAGAATGTCACAAGCTGTGCTTCTTGTAACTGCAGTATTAGCATAAGGCCTAGATCCTTGCCCAGGGCCTCATACTTAGTAATTAGGAATTGAATGGTATGAATATTTCTCAAAGAAGCATGTGAGGACTCAGCAGTGGTGTTTTCTTTGTCACAGTACTCCAAGAGAGGATAAAAACGAGCCTTTATTTTGTGGGATTGTTTTTTGGGTTCTCCCATGATTACTTGCCTCTCAGCAGCTTCTCTGAAGCTGTTATTTGCTTCCAGGCTAGTGGAAGAAAGTGGGAGAAATGGAGTAGATGAGCAGGGGAGGAGGCCCAGGGATTCAGGAAACTCCATTACTTTGGTCAAGCAACAAGAAGAGTGAAACTCATTATCCTGTAACTGGTTTGACTTCGTGTAAAAAACAAAACAAAAAACTTATACGTGTAAGATCTCACCATAATGAAGCTAAATTATTCTGATTTCCAAAGGGCTGAGAACACAAATATTGCAAAATAAAAATATACCATCTAAGAGACTATTGATATTCATTAGGGAAACATTTTCTTAATTTTCAGGTTTAAAAAATAATATGGTTTTTGGAAGTGAGGATCTGGAAACAAAGCAAAAATTCATTGTTATAAAATAATCTCATTATTTAGAAATCATCCTGCCTTCAGTTATATTCAAGTTGGTATTGTCAAATGCCTACTCTATATACTTATATATTTTTATGCTCACGGACAGAAGCTTTAAGAAAACTGATTTGTACCATAGAAGAAAAAGAATTTTAAATGACAAAAATCAAAGATGACATGCACTGACTCTAAATGAGTCCCCATGGTGGAAGTGAACAAGTTTGGGCTTGCAGGATTATGATGGATGAAATACCTGCATCAGCTAGGAGTTGGGGCAGTGAACAAGTGGGGTCCTTTCTATGTTATTCTATGGCTTAAAATTTTTATGCTATCTTTTTGTGTTCAGGGTACTTCTACCTTAAAATAGAAATACATGGTCTCATACTTCATGTAATATTTAGGGATCTTATCAGTAATTAAATTAATTTTACCATTCTAAGATCAGAGCATGTTATAATTATTTATCGTGGGTTTTTTTTTTCTTCAGATTTTTATTACCAAATCTCAAGTTCAGCTGCCCATTGCTTGAAAGATCAATACTCAAGGGACAACTATTGATTGGGAAGGAATATGAACTTTATTGGGAAGGTCAGTCACCTGGAGAGAAGGCAGGCACTTGTCCAAAAGCCAACCCTGAGCTTTCTGTGTCATCAAGAGGGTTTTAGGACAGGAGGTCTTGCTGATCAGTGAGGGAGTGCTGTGGCCTCTATCATTTCCTGATTCTCTATAGATATCGTGGTGCCTATTTACAACTTTCAGTGCTAGAGGATTGTGCAAGGGGCCTAATTCCTATTTTGTGATGTGCAAGGGCTTTCTATTCTCCTTCTAGAAAAGAGGGTAAGATTTATAGATTCACAAGGAAGGTTAGTAAATCAATTGTATGGACTTAAGAACACCTAGTAAAAATCATCTTGCTAGTTATGAAGATCAAGGTGGCCTTGATTCCCCACTGTCAAATTGCCATCACATATTTATGGGATCAAGGACCAAGGTCCATCTTCCGTAGTTTCTTCATGCTGATCTAGGGTGTACAGAATGAAATGTGTTAATGTGGATTCGAAGCATTCCTTTATGCACAACTGATGTGATTTGCTTGTACAATTGTTACACACATTGTAATGAGCTTAATTCCTGTGTACATGATACTACTAGCATGAGAGTGAGCTCTGATTTTATAATGCCTTAGAATACCTTCTAATATGGACCTGAGTCCTGAAGTTATCCAGTAGAAGGTGTTTGTGGACCAATTCCGTCCTTTCTGGAATAGGGGTGTAAGGCAATCTAGAGTTTGCTGCAACCTAATGGCTTGCTGTCTGATTTTATCAATCCTGGCTTCTACTTCCAAGGAGGTACTGATATAAGCACAGCAAGATGAATTTGCTACATTATAAATCCCCCCTTGATAAGCTAGGATATAGTCTAGGGCCATATGCTTATCCAGGACTTTAGGGAATCTAATTATTTGTAAGTTAGTCGAAGATTTGGTAGTTTCTTGATGGTTAGAGTTTGGGACAGGTTGCAAAACAGACATTGATGAGAAGCAGCTCCCATTATGGCAACAATGTATAACCAAAGTAATATTCATCCCCATCAGGGATATTGCCTGGGCGATCACAGTCAGTCTGTAAATAATTTCAGGCAACCAGCCCAATGTTTAACCTCATTAGCCAAGGAGAGGGAGAAGGGGATCCCTGGGGTGTCCAGAAAGGGTAGAAGAATTTGTGATACAGTCTGTGGCCAAGCAACTCCATTTGATTTACAAGTAAGGACAAAGCAAGCCAGAGCTCAATGATGAAAGATGGAGTCCTTCTCAAATCTCAGTGGAATCAGTTGACCAATAGGACAGCTCAGTCCATCCAATCTCTGCTTGCCTGAACCCGGCTTTCGATCTCATCTGTAGTGGGAAAGAAAACAAGACTCTCATTTACACACATAGGGAGCTGGTCCCATTTGGGAAATGGTTTCATGTGGTATCTAACTGGGGAATACATCCCTACTTTCTGTCCTTTGAAAATAACCTCTTTTAGTATAGTACTTAGAGGGACTATGAGACATCGGGGTGCCTCATGATCATTTTGAGAGAATCTTGCTATTCTAACACTATAGATTTTTAAATAGTCTTTTTTTTTTTTAAATTAAGTAAGCTTTATGACCAACGTGGGATTTGAATTCGTTACCCCGAGATCAAGAGTCACATGCTCTTGACTGAGCCAGCCAGGAGCCCTCTAACGCTATACATTTTTATTTTGGCTTTAGTGATTGGAAATCAGTGACTTTGGGGATTTCTGAGGTGTTATAAAAGGAGTGGACCCAAGATCTCCATGATCCAGCACCAACCAGGCTTTCAGATGACATATCCAACAATCAATAGCACATGTGATTTTAGCCAGTCTGAATTACCCATACCAGTGTCCTCTCTTTCCAATCTAGGGCAAGAGAAGAAATGGCTAATATGGATCACAGAGTGAACAAAGTTGTCATGGATTTCCGTTCTTAAAGGGGTATTTTAAATCCTAAATAGGATGGCTTTCCCAGTGGGGAGGTTTATTTTTTATTTATTTTTAGTATTTTATTTTATTTTATTTTATTTTATTTTTTATTTTTTATTTTATTTTATTTTATTTATTTTATTTTAAACATATAATATATTACTTGTTTCAGGGGTACAGGTCTGTGATTCATCAGTCTTATAGAATTCATAGCACTTACCATAGCACATACCCTTCCTAGCATCCATCACCCAGGCACCTCATCCCTCTCACCCCCCTCTACTCCAGCAACCCTCAGTTTGTTTCCTGAGCTTAGAGTCTCCTATGGTTTGTCTTTCTCTCTAGTTTCATCTTGTTTTCATTTTTCCCTCTCTTCCCCTATGATTTTCTGTCTTGTTCCTCAAATTCCTCATGTCAGTGGGATTATATGATAATTGTCTTTCCCTGATTGATTTATTTAGCTTAGCATAATACCCTTTAGTTCTATCCACATAGTTGCAAATAGCAAGATTTTGTTTTTGATGGCTGCATAATATTCCATTGTAGATCTATACCATATCTTTATCTATTCATCTGTTGATGGCTCTTTCCAAGGTTGGCCTACTGTGACATTGCTGCTGTAAACATTGGGATGCATGTGCCACTTTGGATCACTACATTTATATCTTTGGGGTAAATACCCACTAATGCAATTGCTGGGACATAGGGTAACTCTATTTTCAACTTTTTAAGAAATCTCCATAGTTTTTTTCCAGAGTGGCTGTACCAGCTTGCATTCCCACCAACAGTGTAGGAGGGTTCCCCTTTCTCTGCATCCTCACCAACACCTGTCTTTTCCTGACTTGTTAATTTTAACTTTTCTGATGGTGTAAGGTGGTATCTCACTGTGGTTTTTATTTGTATTTCCCTGATTCTGAGTGATGTTGAGTACTTTCTCATGTGTCCACTAGCCATTTGGATGTCTTCTTTGCAGAAATGTCTGTTCATGTCTTCTGCCCATTTTTTTTTGATTGGATTATTTTTCCTTTAGGTTTTGAGTTTGATAAGCTCTTTATAAAATTTGGGTATTAGCCGTTTATCTGAAATATAATTTGCAAATATCTTCTTCCATTCTGTTGGTTGTCTTTTGGTATTGTTGACAGTTTCCTTTGCTGTGCAAAAGCTTTTTATCTTGATGAAGTCCCAATAGTTCATTTTTGCCCTTGCTTCCCTTGTTTTCAGTGATATTTGTAAGAAGCTGCTGTGGCTGAAGTTGAAGAGGTTGCTGCCTGTGTTCTCCTCAAGGATTTTGATGGATTCCTATCTCACATTTAATAGATCAGTGGGGGTGGGGGTGGAGTTTAGTGGCCTCTTTATTGTCAGTAGGTGGAACCCTTTTCACTTTAGTGTGGTGCATTCATGACTTTACCCCTGCAAGTTTTAGAGATATATGAGTAGTTAGTAAGACTTCATAAGATCCCACCCATTTCTCAGCCAACAAACAGCTGATTGGGTCCTTAATTTTTCCAGGTCTTTAGTAGTACTGTGTCTCCAAACCTGAAAGGATGTAGTGGCTCATCTGATGGATATAATAAACCTAGAGAGGACAAACCTGTACAAAACAGTTACTGATTGACTCTGAAGTTTTACATGTTGTTTACTCCTATTTTCACTTTCTTAGTCTAAAGGTGATATCCACAGAGTAGAACCCTGAAAGGATCTTCCATTTATGATCTCAAAAGGACTTAATTTCAGCCTGCTTCTGGGGGCAACCCTAATGCAGGCAGTGTAATAGAACCTTATCCCATTCTGGGTTTGTTTCTTGACAGATTTTGGCCAAAGTCTTTTCCAGTGTATGATTCATTTTTGCTCTTTTTCCTTGAGATTTCCATGAAGCATATAATTTCCCATTGGTCTGTAAAGCAGCATTTCCTTTCTGTACCACATCAGATTCGAAAGCAGGTCTATTATTATTCTGAATAGCATAGGGTACATCCAAACCTAGGAAAATTCCCTCTAGCAGGAGTCTTACAGTGTTTGAAAATTTTTTTCTTTTTGGGTGGGGAAAGCTTCAAACCATTCCAAAAAGGTATCTATGAACACTAGTAAATATTTAAAATTCTCAGTAGTCCTAGACATTGGATAAAGTCTATTTGCCAATTCCCCTTTATATTATATCCCTTACCTTGGTGGGTGTCTCTCATTTATTGATCATTCTTTGCACATATAGGGCATCTCTGGGTGATTATTTGGGCCACTTCCTGTAGATATGGCCATTTGTTGGGTTTTGTTGTGCTTGACCTGAGACCACAACCACAGAGAGAGTCTTCTGGGAATTCCGTGTCAGTTCAGTAGTCAAAACACTGTGTGTGACCTCTGTATCTGCTAAAAAGTCCATCAGTTTATTGCCTACTGTCAATTGTATCTGGGGCTCCCATGGAGGAAATGGTCAGTGATGCATGGGGAGCCCCAGGGCTTCTTCATTCATTCCTATTGTTCTTTTCTCCTTTTAGAGCTTTTTCCGTATATCAGCGTTACTCTTTGCAATGAAGGTCATGTTTCTGGGGACCCTGGGTCAATATGAATGGCTTGATAACTTTTTCTAACTAGGCTGCTGGGTTTTCAGTTACTTCTTTCCTTGATTCTTGAATCTTACTTAAACTGTACTGCTCCTATGAACCTCTTTACCTAAATCCGCCATAATGCTCAAACCATTTGAGTCCCAATTGGACTCAACCAATAGGACAGCAGTTGCTGGGTCTGGGGCCCAGAGCTGGATTCTCACTATGGAGGTGCTGGATTCCCTCATCTTCTTGGCTAGTACTAGCAATCTTTCATTGGCAGTTAATATCATATTCATTAAAGTTTATATGTCTGCCCAAGTTGGTTGATTGGTCACAGAAGTGCTCAAAAGGAGTCCTACCACCTTTTGGGGGTCATCGTTATTAGAGAGATTGGAATTTTTTCAATTCATTAAGTCTAAAATTGAAAAAGTAGTTTATGTCCAATAACATCTGAGCAGCTGTCCTTGGATATCAGTGCTCTCTAATGGGTATTGTCTTATTGCATAGCCACCATAGTAGGGGCTCCCTGTCCAAACTGGATGCCATATCAGGTCTTGAAAAGAGACTATTCCAGGATTCCCTTGTCACATCAAATAGGATGGTGGGATTATATCCCCAATGGGAGGAGAAGAAGGTGGGGGTAAGAACTCTGGCAGAGGGAGCAGGAGAGCCAGATTTACCAGACAGTCTTCCTCCTCCTTCTCTTTGTTTTTCATTTACATTGACAAGGCACATTTTTGGTCTTTCTTTTAGTCTCTCCACCATTAAGTTACTGTTTTTGTGGGCAGCATCTTTATGACGTAAAAACACGAAAGCCTGAACATTGAACATTGGGTACCTCGTCATCCTTTCCTGCCCATTGACCTGGTCCACTCACCTTCTGATAAACTTACCTGGTTGTCACCTTGCTCTTTTCCTTCACACTTAAGTCAAAAGCAAAACTAGCAGTTAGTGTTGGTTGGGAATCAACAGGCAGTTTCCCTGAGAAAGAAGAAGCATCTGCACCTGCAGGGACAGATCTCTCAGATTCCCTCTTGGAGACCACTTAGCCCTGAGCCGAGCACTGCCTGAGGTCTTCCAGAGGGCCAGCCTCCTGAATAAAGGCCCTCTTTTGTCCCAATCAACACTCGTTTCCTGAGTGTTGACCTTTCCAGCAATGGGCAGCCAGCTTTGGGATTCAAGAACATTATGTTCAAATAGATACTAAATGTTATAATGCCCACACTAAAACTTGTCTCAATTTGTCTCTGGTTGGGGAGAGTGCTTGGACAAATTCATAAAGTACAACCTGTCTAGATTTTTAAAATTGCTATTTGAGACCAGTTTTGTTGACAGGAAGGAAGGGTGCAAAAGTGAGGAAAATGGCAGATAGTTCTTAACAAGAGCCACTGATTTCAGTTGGTAGAGAGATTTAAGGGTGAAATGCACCTGCTTATGTGTGCACTAGAAGTATCTGTTTGAATAAATTCTTCCCATTTATAATAGTCATATCTTTGCATATTATGAGTGGATTGGCTAAACTGAACAGACATCTCCCATCTTGCATGAACACAATAGAAAAATCTGCCTGGTGGATTCAGCAGCCCTCCCAATGTTGCCTTGTACTAAGACATAATCTGATCTTGCATTCAGACTCTTGAGAGAATTCTATTACTCTAGACTCTTGGCAGGTGAGCATAGTATTCACCTTCCTCTAACTACTAGAGCTATTTTGTATTCCAAAAGAACTGAATCACTGAAAATAACTACAGTGGGTTGGTTCTATAATATAAATTTGAAGATGAAATTCTCCATTGTTTAGCGATTTAGTCTGAGGAGTATACCTAAGAATAAACTCTCAAAAATATATAGTAAGAGTATAAAAATATCTATGGAAGCATTGCTTGTAGTAGCAATAAAAAACCCTAAAAACCACTTAAAGGGACGCCTGGGTGGCTCAGTTGGTTAAGCTTCAGCTCAGGGCATGATCCCGGAGACCGGGGATCGAGTCCCACATTGGGCTCCCTGCTTGGTGGGAAACCTTCTTCTCCCTCTCTCACTCCCCCTGCTTGTGTTCCCTCTCTGGCTGTGTTTCTCTCTGTCAAATAAATAAAATCTTTAAAAAAAAAAACCACTTAAATGTACATCAGCAGAATGGATGAATGAAATATTATTTATTCAGAATGTGGAATATTATACAGAACTGAAAATTGACATTCATAAATGTCACAAGCATAACAATGAGTGAAAAAACAAGTTGCCAAGGGATAAATACAATATAATATCATTTATATCAAACTTTAAAAATGAAGAAATAGCATTGCTTAGAGATATATATGTAGCACACCAAAAAGAGGTTATGCTAGGAAAATAAACATCAAATATAGACACTTTGGAAGTTAGTGAATGAGAAAGTTGATTGAGAAAAGATAGGTAAAGGGATTAAAATGTGTTGGCAAAGTTTTATTTCCTATTGCAACCAGTGGCTACACTGTTTGCCCTATTTTTCTCTATATATTTTTATATGTTAAATACTATATACTCACCTTTTGTAAGCACAATTAGAAATTCAGCCTTTAACATAGATTTACTTTAGCTATTCTTGGAGAATGATTCATAATGAAAGTATAGGTACATTGGAAGCTTTGAAGTAGTCCTGTTGAGAGGGAATTGTAGGGGGGCAAAGGCAGAGGCAGTGGAGAAAAGTAGCCCATTTGGTGATATATTTTGGAAGTAGAAGCAGCAGGGATTGTTGATGACATGGATGTAAAAGATGAAGTACAGAGAGAGAGAAAGGATGATTCCTAGATTTGTGGCTGGAAAACTGGTAGATGGTGATGTCATGAGGGAGTTGGGATGACTAGGAGAGGAGAGGGCTGGTGGGGAGTGGGTGAGGATAGTGTAACAGGTGAAGGGTATCGTTGTGTGTTACAGCTAATGTAGGCTGCTAAAGAATTCATTTAGTTCCTTAAATATTTTGCTATTCTAATCATCTCTCTTTTTAAAAATATTTTATTTATTTATTTGACAGAGAGACAGATCACAGGTAGGCAGAGAGGCAGGCAGAGAGGAGGGGAAAGCAGGCTCCCTGCTGAGCAGAGAGCCCAATGTGGGGCTCCATCCCAGGACCCTGAGATCATGACCTGAGCTGAAGGCAGAAGCTTAAACCACTGAGCCACCCAGATACCCCTATTCTAATCATCTCTTTAGGATTTTAGGGTTTCTTTTTCTTTCTTTCTTTTTTTTTTTTTAGTTTATTTATTTATTTATTTACTTACTTATTTATCTGATAGAGAGAAACACAGCTAGAGAGGGAACACAAGTGGGGCGAGTGAGAGAGGGAGAATCAGGCTTTCTGCCAAGGAGGGAGCCAGGACTCTGGGATCATGACCCGAACTGAAGGCAGATGCTTAATGATTGAGCCACCTAGGCGCCCCTAAGGTTTCTTTTTAAAAAGAAATTAGTATCCCAAGAAAGAAGCCAAACCAACTTAGACATGACTAGTATGAATGTTTCTACATTATTTAAAATTTGTTAGGAATAAACACGACTGACTTATGAAAGCGTATCACCTGCCTGTCTCCTTACTGGTATTGCATAAATCGTTCTAGACAAAGGTTGAGGATAGTTATGGAGCAGAAAAATAGTACTAATTCAATTATTGATGAGCTATCTATTCTTCGGGTGGAGAATGGACTTCATCATGCTACAAGAATCTCTTACTTGGGCTGTTTCTTCTTGGAGTAATTATATGCATATGCATAATGTAGGCAACCACTCCATGAAACACTGAAAGAAATAATGAAAGGATAAGGATCATACCTATTTTATAACTTTAGTTTTTCAAGACATAACTAAATTTCCTGTTTTGCAGAATTGTCCTCATTAAATTTTAGCAGCACTCAGCATCCTTACCTTTTAATAAAATGAATTCCTTTTCACAATATATGTCTGTTCTTTAATTTTAAAAATTAAATGAGTATAAAACTTTTTTCTCTTATGCTGTGAAAATTCAGCTCTTTTGTGTTGTATTCTATGTATAATACATTCCCTTTTGAAAATTCTGTGTCCTCAAACTAGTAATTTAGAAAAATATCTATGGATGTAATCTGATTAAAATAGACGATTAGTTTCTAAGCACAAATGCAATTTTCTTCACCTTTGCTCACACTGTTCCTTTTCTCAGTCTACTCCCTCCCCCCACTTGTTTCTCTATCCAATACTATTTTTTTCTAAAAGACCTAACATTAAAATGGCTTTTGTTGACAAAACTTATCTTACTTCTTCATGTCAAATGAATCTTTTCCTCTCAGGACCACCATTGCACCTTATTTAAAAACATTAATGCTATTATCATGCCTCCTTTTTCTCTCATTTCCTCTTTTCCATTACTTCTGAGAGGATGAGGGCTCTGCTTTGCTCAACTTCATATCCACATTGCCCAACACAGTGCTTGACAAATAGGCAAATAAGCTTTATAATGAAGGGTGTTGAATGAATGAAATTGTATCTACCTCTGGAGATGTTTTTCTTAATTTTTTGCTGGTGCCTTAATTCCTCAATGACTAGATGAAATTTACCATTGAACAGAGATTAAGGGTTTAAGATGGAAATGTTTGGCTTAGGCAGTACATTGACTGAAACTTCTTTACCCTAAAGGACAATGAGTTGATTGGTCAGCCATCCTACATAACTGAAGCATCCCCGTCTAGCTGAGGCAGAGAGGATGGCAGAGGTGGGACTTGATCCCGGGTTGATGGGATCATGACCTGAGCCGAAGGCAGTCGCCCAACCAACTGAGGCACCCAGGTGCCCCAAGTCTTCAATATTTAAAAGAATAATGAAAAGTTACTCAAACAACTGCTTTGCCTAAAATAATGTAATCACCTAAACATGGAATTGGTTACCACAGTATAAAAGAAAAACCTATATTCTGATTAGTCTGTCAGGCAAATTTTGCTATTTTGATGATCAATATTGAGGTGTCTGTCAGATACTTACAGTCTCTTTTTACATATGTGTCTTAAAAACATTTATTCTTAATTCATTCAGACAACAATGGAATTATGCTGGCAATGGAAAGAGGTACACAGAGTATTTTGCTCCAGTTTTCATTTGTCTTCTGCAAATTGCTGCCAAATGGTATCAAAACACCATAGCTGCAGGGCATCTGGGTGGCTCAGTTTGTTAAGCGACTGCCTTCAGCTCAGGTCATGATCTCGGGGTCCCAGGATCAAGCCCCGCATCAGGCTCCCTGCTCAACAGGAAGCCTGCTTCTCCTTCTCCCACTGCCCCTGCTTGTGTTCCCTCTCTCGCTGTGTCTCTCTCTATCAAATAAATAAAATATTAAAACAAAACAAAACAAAACACCAAAGCAGCAGCCCAAGGTAGTTTCTACTCATTTGTAATGTGTTTGTTTGTTACTCCTATGCTCAACACCTATTTTATGGAAAAGGGAAGGAATGGATTCCTACATTTATTCATTAAACATTTTTTATGCCTCTTGGGTGCAGGGCCTATGCTAGGTATAAGTGTAAAAAGGTACTTGAATCATGAAACAAAAGGGAAGACACACATAAGTGACTGATTACAAATTATTACACTTACCACAAAAAAAAAAAAAAAGTGGTAATTACACGATGTGGTGGAGGTGTCAGTTAATGCTAAGATTGTACTACTATTGCAATATATAAATGTATCAAATCAACATGTACGCTTTAATATTTCACTATGTTGTATATCAATTACTTCTCAATAAAACTGGAGAAAAAAAGGGCTATCAGGCTAAGAAGTTCTAAACTCAGAAATTACATCCACCCTTAGAATTCACATGACACACTCTGAGAATGGATAGCATTAAATGCCAGTCTTTGTGACATTTTCCTGAACCAGGATATTTTTGTGCTAATCAGTGCTGCAGTTGAGTTTTAAACCAAGAGTAGAGTGGAAACATTTTTAATGAAGACTTTCCGAGGATTTACATTTAACTTAACAATAAAACTTACTCTGTTCTTCTAAAAATTGTTAGAGTAAATAATTCTAACTGATTTGCTGTCTAATTTTGTCTGATTTTTCATAATTATGAATTGTTTTTCCATTCCACGGAGGATTTTAATAAGGTTTCTAATTTGTTTTATTCTTTTGATGAATTATTTTAGAAATATAGTCCCCCTCTGAGTTCTAAGTTTCAATGTTCTTGTTTTTGTTTTCCTTTTGCTGTGTTAATTTTACATTATATCCATGTGGACTTTTTCGGCCATGGAGTTTCAACTGAGGTAAACCTGATTCTGCATTTTACCAAGAGAGAGAAGAATGATTTCTCATCTAAAAACAGAGATGCTAATGGCGTTTCACATGGAAGGTTGTGAGCCAATTTTTGTAGAGCATGTAAAATCATGTCTGGCACATAGTAAGTTCTACAAAAATGTAGGTAAATAAAACTGAATATGCATTATCCTTGGTTTCCTTCATTGTGTCCTTAAGAGTTATGAACTAACCTAAGTCAGCTTACTCCTGGCTTCTTTTTGGTAGCTAATGGTAGCCATCTTGAAATTGTTGGATGGTCAGTTAAAATGAAAGCAAGTTTGACCTAAGTTATACCACATATAGAGACATTTATGAACTAAATATTTATTAGTATGATAACATAAAACAATAGAAAATAAAAACCAAAAAAATTTTTACACTACTCATTTATAGTCTCTGGAAGACACAGTTCATCATCCACTAAGGGGCTTTGAGTAGCACCTGGAATGGTTTGCTGGAGCCAAGTGCCAACATTAAACAAGATATTTTAGTCTCGTAACATTCTCTGACGCCCAAAATCAGGGCTGTGAGTCACCAGCATCAGGTGCAAAATTTGAAAACATGCCAAGAAACCTAGTATCAAGAGAAATACTATTTTAAGTCAATATTTTTAAAACATCAAAATAAATGCAAAGTGATTTATTATGAGCAAAACATCAACATTTTAAATAAAGACAGACTGTTGTTTGTTTAAGTTTCTGCATTACTGTTCAACAAAGAGTCATTTCTGAGTTGCCAGTGTTGACTGGCCTTCCATAACAATTATGAAAGTTAATAAGGGCATCCGATCCCATTAGGCCAATGTGCAGTTTTATACATGGTCATATTTTTGCTTATAGAGATTCTATTTCATTCAAAATAGAGGAGAACATTTTGTTAAGTGCATAAAGGGGCACTCTTGTTTTATTACTGACTCAGGTTATCATATAACTGGACAGGGCACCATTCAAAGACCTCAAGAGTTCATTTTTAAAGGCAGAGAGGGTAGAGTTTTAGTCTAAAGCATCATCCCTAAAGACTGCCCCCTTTTTTTTTTGGAGTCTTCTACCTTGTTTATGTGGTAGGAGTAAACGTCTCTTAAAAAATGCATACATATATGTCTATGTTTAAATCTGTCTGTCTATTTATCTATCTATCCATCTTTCTAGACATGTCATTTTAGCTAATTGAAATACTTTGACTATCATTCACTTAACCTTTGAGCGCTCATTCCCAACATTCATCATGCCAGTCCACAGGCCATTGTTTTGATCACTAAAAACCCATTTGTGCAATTTTGTGAAAATTAGCAGAGCAAGAGCTTCCTGATTAGGAATCACACCGCTTCCAGGCCTGTATTCTTGATGGAAACTTAATTGATCCTTTAAGCATGTGAACTTTTCGATTACAAATGGACTGCCTGTGGAGCTGAAGCTTTAACTAAGTGACACATGATAACACAATGTCTTTGATGGGGTATTTTAAAGTAAGTCACAGCGCAACACTGAATTTTAGTCAATATATTATTTGATTTCAAGGTGGATGGCATATTGTTGCTTACCTTCTAGGTTAATTTAAAAATATGCCAAACATATAGAGAATAGGGTTCTGTTTGACTTAAGCTGATATCTTATTTTGTCTCTAATATTTGGTTGTCTGAGACTCTAAAACACCATTATCATGGGAGAACACATAATTTTTCTGTAGCATTTGGTTTCATCCTATATCCATACACATAATTCTTTTTTAAAAAAAGATTTTATTTATTTATTTGACAGAGAAAGAGAGAGAGGCCGGAGGAGCTGCAGAGGGAGAGGATGAATTAGTTTCTTCACTGAGCAGGGAGCTTGATAGTTGGGCTGGATCCCAGGACCCTGAGATCATGACGTGAGCTGAAAGAAGATGCTTAACCAACTGAGCCACCCAGGTGCCCTCACATAACATTTAAAAAAAAAAAAAAGATTTTATTTTATTTGAGAGCGAGAGAGAAAAAGGGGTAGGACATAGGAAGGGGGACAAACAGACTCCCCACTGAACAGGGAGTCCAACATGGGGATCCATCCCAGCCAGGACCCTGAGATCATAACCTGAGCCTAAGTCAGATGCTTAACTGATTGAGCCACCCAGGTGCCGCCATGTACATAAAATATTTTTATGAAGACTACAATTCCCACAGTTCTACAAACATTTCTCCTCCCTATTTCTTGCCTACTTCTCTTCTAGGTCTTAGTCTAATTTTTTTTATAGAAAGAGATTGAGGATGAAGGAACCTAATACTCAGGTTTCTGTACTCTAGCCTGAGATAGGTATATGTCTTGATTTCTGTTTGGTGAATACCTTGTGCTTCTAAGCTAGTGACAGACAGTGGGGTAGGGACAAAAGTTTCTTTTCTTCTTTTAAGCCAGCAGTTTGCATTGCTTAATTGTATATTTTACGGAATTAGGTGATTTTTCTTCCTAACTAGTTATCAGTTCAAATACTTTCCACATTGTCACAATAGAATGATATCTAGTTCTAGTTAATTAATTTAGCCTTTCATCAAGTATTTATGGAATTCCTCCATCATGCTAGGTGCTGGTTTAGGCACTAGAGACACAGGAAAAAAATATTCTCATCTTTATGGAGGTTAAATTGTTGTTATGCCTTTTGATTTTATTCTGAATAAGAATTTGTGGGGCAGCTGCATGATGAACTGCTAGACAGATGTCATTTGAAGGCCAACCCAAAACATTTTAGGCATATCTAGTGTACTTCAATTTTTAGGATCATTATCAGCTTAATCTAGTCTAATATCCATAAGTTACTCCTTAATGAGATTACACATTTTATTTTATTTATTTTTGTTTAAAATATTTTATGTATTTGACAGAGAGAAACACAGCTAGAGAGGGAAGACAAGCAGAGGGAGTGAGGGAGGGAGAAGCAGGTTTCCCTAGGAGCAGGGAGCCTGAAGTGGGTTCACGGGACTCTGGGACCATGACCTGAGCCGAAAGGCAGATACTTAATGATGGAGCCACTCAGGTGCCCCGAGATTAAACATTTTAAATAAAACTGTATAACATTTCACTTATTTCCTCCATGGACTTTCAAAATAGTGTTTTTTGTTTTTTTGGTTTTTTTTAGCACTTTAATATTTTAAAAAACCTTTTAACCTCTCTGCTACATTACTTATGGACAGAGTTGACTCAGAAAGATTGAGTAACCTCCTGAGGGGATATGCCCAAGTAAGAAGAGAAGCTGAAACTGAAGCCCAAGCCTTCTGACTTCCAAGTTCAGTACTATTTCCATTATACCAGGCAAGCCTGTAGTTTCCAGGAGTTTCCACTGTGATGCATGATTCATCAAGTTCACAGGACAACCAATAATAAACTCTTCCACCAAAACAATTTCAGTTATATATTTCACAACCGGGTCAGACGATAGATTTTTTCCAAACTGCCTGTCAGTATTTCAAAATGTTGTATTTATTCAGGAAGACGCTTGTGTCTGTCATGTAAGATTCTGCCTCTTCTGAGAGCTCGGAATTAACACTCCTCAGATGCTACCTGCCTTCTTATGAAGAAACACTCCATGGTTTTTGAGGAGTTGAAAGCACAAGCAGCACTAACGCTGCAGGATGTTATCTTGACCTGCTTCTGCTAAATTAACATTTCTATTGTTTCTCTTGTTTTGCTTTTTCTAATTTAGCAATCATTCAAGAAAGAGTTTATCCTTTTTCTATTACTTCAGACTAGGTAAAATGTAACCTTTCAAGTATAAGAGAGTTTTTTTCAATCTTGACTTTTACGTAGTAAATGCATTGTTACTTTTAATATGTTGATAGAAAATTTTCTTTTATCTTTTTTTAACAGCTCATTATATATTTAATGGAGCTCCATGAGTTAACCATTTAACATAGGCTATTGAGCATCCATTTTTTGCAAGCTACAAAATTAGTTCCTACATACCTGATTATTCCAGTTTATGGAATGATTTTCAAGTTTCTGCACTGCTTCTGGGGCCCCCAAGCATCTGATATTTAAAAAGGATCCATCATTTGGACATCCATCCACCAATCCTGTTCACAGGGGAAAAGTCCTACAACTGTATGAAAAAAACAAGGATTGTACTGGAAAACACCACACACACACACACACACACACACACACACACACACACACGTGTGTGTGTGTGTATATATATATATATATGTGTATGTATAATGTCACAGAATTTTCTTAGGAAGCAATAAATAATATAAATGCTACACACACATGCATTTACATATACATTAAGAGACACTCGTGAGAGAAAAGGCTACCCATTCAAAGATAATGTGAGCAAGAAAGAAATACTTCATTGTTTTAGGAAGTTGGTTAAATTGCATGTTTGATCAAATTGCACAGACATCTCCTCATATACCCAAAGACATAAAAATGAGAAATGACAAAATCCAAATCTCTTTTCTTAGTTTCTGAAATTATTTTTCAACCATCACATAATAATTATTTCCAGGGCGCCTGGGTGGCTCAGAGGGTTAAAGCCTCTGCCTTTGGCTCAGGTCATGATCTCAGGGTCCTGGAATTGAGTCTCACATAGGGCTCTCTACTCAGTGGGGAGCCTGCTTCCCCCCTCTCTCTGCCTGCCTCTCTGCCTACCTGTGATATTTCTCTCTCTGTGTGTCAAATAAATAAATAAAATCTTTAAAAAAAAATAATAATTATTTCCAGTAAGCATCACTGATGGATGCTAAAATGCTAAAACTATGATCGCAAAGTATCTTCCAACAGATTACAAGTTAATTATAAAAATTAAAAGAGTTAACTTTCTCATAGAGAAACTCGACAGACTCCACCTTAACCAAATCTTAATCTTTAAAGTCATTAACAGCTGAGTGTCTTGTGATTCACTAACGACACACTACTCCTGCCTAAAATGTGTAGTGTAAATGAATGTACCCTTAAGGAAACATCAGACAAAACCACACTGAGAGACATTCTGTGAAACAGCTGGTCCATAATCTTCAAAAGGTTAATGTCATGAAAGCAAACAAAAGACCAAGGAATTATTTTAGGTGAAAGGAGACCAAGGAGGCCTGATAGGTAAATGCAGTGCAAAGTCCTGGACGGGGTCAGAAATTTCCAAAAGAACATGACTGGGATAATTAGTGAAGACCAAAAGCAAGCTGTATATTGTATAATACTACATTCATGTAAAGCTTCCCCCCCCCTTTTTTTTAAAGAATTTTATTTATTTGACAGCAAGAAACACAGCCAGAGAGGGAACATAAGCAGGGGGAGTGAAAGAGGGAGAAGCAAGCTTCCTGCCGAGCAGGGAGCCTGATGTGGGACTCGATCCCGGATCCGGGATCATGACCTGAGCCAAAAGCATTCGCTCAACCAACTGAGCCATCCAGGCGCCCCAAAGCTTCCACTTTTGATAATTATCTGTTAGGTAAGAAATGTACTTGTTCTTGGAATACATTCTGAAGTATTGAAGAATAAAGAGCATTGTGTTTGCAACTGTCAAACAGGTCAGAAAAAAAAAAAACCTTCACACACACACACACACGCACACACACATTCAAATACATAGGCATAAGATAAAATGTTAAAAAGTAAAATAAAGTATGAAAAAGTTAATTCAAGAAAAACTTCCAAGCTAAAAACCAAAACAGAAGTGAAACTTACTGAAACAACAATAGTTATTATTTCCTGCAGTCTGTAGCCTGAGAAATAACAGAGTATTTCAAATTAAGTGATAAAGATTAGGGACAAAACTGTGAGGTTTATTTTAATTTACACTCTTCTTACTCTCTAAAAGGTCCATTTTGGGGACTCCTGGGTGGCTCAGAGGGTTAAGTTTCTGCCTTCAACTCAGGTCATGATCTCAGGGTCCTGGGATCAAGTCCCACATCGGGGTCTCTGCTCAGTGGGGAGCCTGCCTCCCTTTCTTTCTCTGCCTTCCTCTCTGCCTATTTGTGATCTCGCTCTGTGTTAAATAAGTGAATAAAATCTTTAAAAAAATTAAAAAATAAATAAAAGGTCCATTTTTTACAATGAATCTTGGAACACTGAAAAAATAAAGTATTAGAAAATAAAAAAAGGTCCATTTTTTTTTTGCTTCAGTATCATAAACTATTTCTTAATTGCTTTAGGTAACTTATGAAATTTTGCATAGAAGGCGGATTAATTATGCTTTCTTGCATGTCTTTCTGTCTTGCTCTACTCACCATTCAGCAGATGGTTTTGCTGCTCTGCACCAGGGGACCCGCGGTCTTCACACAGCACGGTCCCCAGGGCCTTCGTGTCATCTCCATTCACACGCGGCCTGTTTAGCATCGCTGGTGATGGGGCAGTCTGAACCATGATAACCTGGAACTCAGTAAGCAGTAGAAAGTAGATGGATCATTCTTTCTAGGGGCATGTTGTGAGATAATCTGCTTTCATTACAGGCTTTCTTCTCCTGGAGGTGATACGGATTAGATGTTGTAAGCACTGAGTAGAATCTATCAGCTCTCCCAAAAGGCCATGTTCAAGATCTGTAGGAACCACGCTTCTTACTTTCCCACAGCCATTCTCAGTTTCTTTCTGAGCCTTTAAAATGGATTCTTTCTTTTCATTTTCAACATCTCTTTAAGGCATTATCATCCCTCTGTTTAAAGGATTCTGAAAAAATGCTTTCTTTCTTTCCTATATTAATGCATCAGAGAGTAGCTGAAAGCCAGGTGAATGAGAGCTGCATTTTCCTGGGGAAAGAATCTGCTTCTCTCATGCTTCCCTTCAAAGCTTAGAGGAGAAGGAAAATGTAAAGCTTTCTTTTGTGTTTGCGGTTGTGACGTCGTAATGTCTTAGGCAAAATCTATCAAATACGCTAATTTATATTTTCAAAATTTTAAGTTTTAATGATAAAAATTGGCAGGTTATAATGAAGGAACTTTCCCAGCACTACTTTAAAGAGTATTTTCATAGTATCTATGACCTGGGATCCTCCTGCTTCCTACACCATTTCCTGGTGCTTCCTGCTACTTTTAAGTTATTATCATCGAAAGAACAACAGTGATTTAGCAACAAGGGATTTTTGTTGTACCTGTTTTCCACTGCACACTTTTAAGGCAGGCTTAATCAGCCCTACTGTGTATCTCTTACTATCAAACTCACTGCAGACATGTTTCCCTTATATTGTATTTCTCTCTCTCCCTCTTTTTTAAAGATTTTATTTATTTATTTGACAGAGAGAGAGATCACAAGTAGGAAGTAGGCAGAGAGGCAGGCAGAGAGAGAGGAGGAAGCAGGCTCTCTGCTGAGCAGAGATCCTGATGCGGCCTCCATCCCAGGACCCTGAGATCATGACCTGAGCTGAAGGCAGAGGCTTTAACCCACTGAGTGACGCAGGCACCCTGTATTTCTCTCTGAAGTATCTTGACTGTATAGTTAAATAGTAGTTTGCACTAATATTTGCAGGAGAGAAGGTTTGAAAATATGGTTTTTGTTGCAAATGAAAAAGCTCTTTGACATGGAGGTATTTATGAAAAAAACCCCTCTGTGACTTGTAACAACAAGTTACAAAAAGTCCCAAAAGTCCAAGAAATGGTACTGTTCTTTTTTTTTTCTTTCTTTCTTTCCTTCTTTTCTTCTTCCTTGCCCAAAAGTCCAAGAAATGGTTCGGTTCTTTCTTTCTTTCTTTCTTTCTTTCTTTCTTTCTTTCTTTCTTTCTTTCTTTCTCTCCTTCTTTCCTTCTTTTCTCCTTTCTGCATGTTTAACATGAGTTTTTGTTTATTTCTCTGAATAGAAATGAAAGGACTTGAATTTCCCAGTACCTGTTCTATTTCTAGAATTATGTAATCTTAACATTAGAACATGAGAGAGTATAGTTAATACCAGATAATACTGACAAGCATTTTCCAGGGTCACTCTTTCTAAAATTTATCTACCTAAGGAAGCACCTATGATACAGCCTCAAGACAGTCCTTTTCTATTGTCTCATTCAAAACAACCTGCCTCCAGTTTACAAAAAAAGATAGCATTCTCATCTATCCAGGGTCTTTCTTTTCTTTTCTTTTTAAAAATATTTTATTTATTTATGGGCTCCTGGGTGGCTCAGTGGGTTAAAGCCTCTGCCTTCAGCTCAGGTCATGATCTCGGGGTCCTAGGATCGGTCCTGGGATTGAGATTCGCGTGGGGCTCTCTGCTCAGTGGGGAGCCTGCTTCCTCCGCTCTCTGCCTGCCTCTCTGCCTACTTGTGATCTCTCTCTCTCTGTTAAATAAATTTTAAAAAAGGATTTTATTTATTTATTTGTGTGTATGCATGTGTGTGCGTGTGTGGGGGGGTGTGTATGTGTGAGAGAGAGAGAGAGCACATAAGCAGGGAGAGTGGCAGGCAGAGAGAAGTAGGCTCCTTGCTGAGCAAGGAGCTCAATAAGGGACTAGATGCTAGAACCCTGGGATCATGATCTGAGCCCAAGGGAGCCACCCATGCGCCCCTATCCAGGATCTTTCTATGACTCATGACCCCCACTGTGTCAAAATTTCCCAGATCCAAAATAAAGGGTCACTTAGAAATATTGCAGTGTTAAAAAAGTGAATACCTTTAGAATGGATAACAAATTTTATAAAGATTTGCTTTCAATATATGGATAGATTTTTTAAAATAACAGATAGATTATTAAAATAAATAAACAGAGCTTTAAGCAGCTACTTTGAACTCCTTTGGCCCAGCCTTGTTCCTTAACTCCTTAGTGTGGGTTCTGCCCCAAGTGAAGAGATTTTCCAAAAAGTGAGTCCCTGTTGTATGCCTAGCTCTGGAATAGCCAGATACTGTATGGATTCTTAATGGCGTGATCCTCTTCCTTAATTGGGTTCTTAGGTACCAATAACTGTCCAATTCAGGACTAAGAAATGTGCTACCTTTCTCCCTCCTGTGTTGTGTGGAGGAGGGGAAGACAGATAAGAGATTAGGAATTAGAACCAGCTTTATAGCATGACATTTAAAAAAAAAATTTTATTATTTATTTATTTATTTGACAGAGAGAGAGAGAGAGAGAGAGCGCGCGCACAAGTAGGCAGAGAGGCAGGCGGAGAGAGAGGAGGAAGCAGACTCCCTGCTGAGCAGACAGCCCGATGCAGGTCTCCATCCCAGGACCCTGAGATCATGACCTGAGCCGAAAGCAGAGGTTTTAACTCACTGAGGTACCCAGGCATCCTATAGCATGACATTT
>PITA01023830.1:0-27367 GCA_004023965.1 Spilogale gracilis
AAAAAAAAAACTATTAATGAGGTGCAATCAAAAGGGGAGGTTCTTACTGCCAGGATAAATGAAGCAGAAGAGAGAATTCATTATATAGAAGACCAAATGATGGAGAATAAAGAAGCTGGAAAAAAGAGAGATAAACAACTACTGGACCATGAGGGGAGAATTCAAGAGATAAGTGATAGCATAAGATGAAACAATATTAGAATAATTGGGATCCAAGAAGAAGAAGAAAGAGAAAGAGGAGCAGAAGGTATATTGGAGCAAATTATAGCAGATAATTTCCCTAATTTAGCAAAGGGAATAAGCATCAATTCCAGGAGGCACAGAGAACCTCCCTCAAAATCAATAAAAATAAGTCCACACCCTGTCATCTAATAGTAAAACTTATAAGTCTCAGTGATAAAGAGAAAATCCTGAAAGCCCCTTGGGAGAAGAGGTTTGTAACACACAATGGCAGAAATATTAGATTGGTAGCAGACCTATCCAAGAGACCTGGAGAACTGGCATGATATATTCAGAGCACTAAACAAGAAAAATGTGCACCCAAGAATACTACATCCATCTAGGCTGTCATTGAAAATAGGAGGCAAGATAAAAACCTTCCAGAAAAAAGAAACAAACAAACAAAAAACTAAACGAATTTGCAAACACCAAACCAGCCCTACAAGAGATGTTGAAAGGGGTCCTCTAAGCAAAGAGAAAGCCTAAAAGTAACAGACCAGAAAGGAACAGAGACAATATACAGTAACAGTCACCTTACAGGCAATACAATGGCACTAAATTCATATCTTTCAATAGTTATCCTGAACGTAAACGGGCTAAATTTGTCAATCAAAAGACACAGGATATCAGAGTGGATTAAAACAAACAAACAAACAAACAAACATCAATATGCTGTCTCCAAGAAACTCATTTTAGACCCAAAGACACCTTCAGATTTAAAATGAGGAGGTAGAAAACAATTTACCATGCTAATAGACATCAAAAGAAAGCTGGGGTGGCAATCCTTATATCAAACAAATTAGATATTAAGGCAAAGGCTGTAATAAGAGATGAGAAAGGACATTATATCATACTTAAAGGGTCCATCCAACAAGAATACCTAACTATTTTAAATATCTATGCCCCTAACATGGGAGCAGCCAATTATAGAAGCCAATTAATAAGAAAACCAAAGAAACACATAAAAAATCATACAATAATAGTAGAGGACTTTAATACTCCCCTCACTGAAATGTACAGATCATCTAAGCAGAAGATCAAGGAAATAAAGGCTTTAAGTGACACACTGAACCAGATGGACATCCACAGATATATCCAGAAAACTCCATCCCAAAGCAAAAGAATACACATTCTTCTCTAGTGCACATGGAACAGTCTCCAGAATAGATCACATCCTGGATCACAAATCAGGTCTCAACTGATATCAAAAGATTGGGATAATTCCCTGCATATTTTCATACTAGAACTCAATCATAAGAGGAAAGTTGGAAAGAACTAAAATAAATTTTCTTATGTGCCCAATTATCAATTTTTATATTAACTATTATTTTCTTAAAGATAAGACTTAACTTTATTTAAGTCTTAAATTTTGTGTCTGAAAAGCACTCGGTGAAATGACTTAGTCTTTGTGTTTAATAAATAGTACTGTGACTTCTATTATAAATATCTTAATATTTAAATATAGAAAATTATAAGAACATTTTTAAGAAAGACTAATTTAAAAATTGAATTAAAACAAAAAGGAAGTATCTATCAGGGTTATATTCACTGTAAGCATCTAATATTAAAAACAACTTTGTAATCTAATTTAAATGTATAATCCACATGCTAGTACTATAAGATATAGAACAGTTTAGTTTCTTCAGTAAAATGAAGGAAAGCAGCAAGTTTGACTCTTTTTCTCTCCCTCATACTCATACAACAAAGGGAAATTTCTGATAACTATAGTAAACCTATGTGATGGTCTTATCCTCCCCTTTGTATCATTTAATATCTATCCCTCTATGACATTAAAGCTTGATCTCTTTAAAAAAAATGTTTTAAAGTTAAAAATGTTATATTGCCTCTCTTGCTATATTTATCATAGTACTTTTTCTTTTCTCCTTTCAGAGCTGACATATTATGAGTTAATATACTGAACATTTTTTAGCTTTGCAAGTATAAAGGAGGTGAAAATGGATTAGAGTTGCTATTTATAGTGAGAATGAATGAACATTTTTTTGTCTGCCATATTCCTGGAAAGTCAAACTATGCCTAGTCATAAAAATGGTTGCTTTTTGCTTTAGGGTTCTTTCCTCATTTTATAATGAAAAAAATTATATCAGAATATTTTATAGTTATAAACTCTCTCTATATAAAAACACAAACATATATACTCTATGGATATATACACTAAATATACATATACATACAAAATATATAGTATAAAAATCAGTATGTATATGTACATATTCAATAGATGTCTATATACAGATCTATATATGTATATATATGTATTACAGACACATGTATATATACATATATTGTATAAATATGTACACACACATATATACTGTGTATACACTCAAGAAATTATCAGTAAACCAGCTCTTTTTAAAATTGAAACACCTAAAATGAAGCACTATGAGATATCTGTAATTAATTTTAATACAAATGAAAAAAGGGCTAAATTAAATGTACTAACATTACAATGCTTTGGCCACTTCCCTCCGCTTTGTATGTACGTGAGTAGTTTCTGAAGCATTTACAACATGGCAAAGATATGGCATGTTATGTTGCCATCATGAACATTTGTGAGAAGAGAGAACCAAGATCAATCAAGCAAGAAAAAAAGGCAAATTGAGCATAACTGTGATACAGCAGCCAATGTAAGTGGCTAATTACACTTTGTCTGCCTATTTAAACTCACAGCTGTGCTTAGGGGATAAGGACAGAGTGGGGAACCACTGTGAAAAGGCCAGCAAAGACACAGCTTTTGACACTGGGCTTTATTTTCTACTATATTGGGTCTCCTTAGTGGTTCCAGAAGGAAATACCCCATCAAGGAATGTTAAAGTGATGTGAGCAAATATGGTAACACTCAAGACAACAGACCTTTAACCTATCATCATGGATCATATTTCTATCATAACAAAAATAAAAGCCATTCCTCTCTGAAACCCACTCTATTTTGTTTCTGTGTTTTATTTTACTTCTTTAACATGCTGTCAGTCTCAGGAATTATCAGTATTTTAAGTAATTTTCTTTTTAATTTATTTCTCCCTATGGATTATTTCAAATATGTTTAGAATTGTATGCTTTTTTTATACCTGGGTGGGCATAGCTGTGTGTGTTTTGGCTAGGGAGAGAGAAGGATTGGAGAGAAATAGGTTAGCAAATTTGACAATATAAATATAAAATATTAATACTGACTAGAACATTAAAAACTACTTAGTTCCACCAGTCAAGGCAACAGTCTGAAATATGTAAATAACATATATATATATATATATATATATGAATGCCATAGTTAATTGTGATCCTGCAAAGTTAATCAAATTGTGACTCCCAACTAAAGAAGATGAAAGCTTATTTTTCCTAAGCCCCTACTCTTTATCATGCCATTTATTTTTTAAAAAATTATTTTTTGTTTAATGAACTCATCTTACCAATATGCCACTGTTATCACTTCCTTTTGAGAAATGGATAATTTAGAACTGAAAGCAATTAAATAACTTGTCCAAGGTATAATAGTTTACGTCACAGATCAATAATTTAAACCCAAACATTCTCAAACTTCAAGGCCTATGTATTTCCCATTATGTCAAGCTGTTTTATCTGAGTATCAGTCCTACTCACAAGAGACAGTGAAACATGGGAGGTGTGGTAGGTGTCACTGGACTTTTAATTGACCAGTCCATTTATTCTTAAATTAAATATTCAAGTGCCTCCTATATGTCATAAGTATTAGGTGTCTTGAATTTGAAGATACATGGCAAATGCCTTACCTTTAGGAAAGTCATCAAATAGTAAATTTCCCTGCATAGATTACATGCCAGTAGTTGTCAATGCATAGGAATATTTTAGATGGGGGATTGTCACAGGGACCAAATTTAGCCTGCTTTTTTTTTTTAATTAAGTTCTAAGTAATGTTTATCTATGGTTGCTTTTGTGTTATAACAGCATAGTTGAGTAGTTACTAGAGACGATATGATACACATAGCTCTGACGTCCTACAGAAACATTTTATTAAATCTTTTCCTAGATCATGTTAGGACCTGAATTAGGCATGTATCTTCTAATTTCCCTTATCAACCCACATGATATATATCACCTTAGGACAAAACTTCCATATCTGATCTTTGAATCCATGTCTTCTGAGGTAAACCCGCCCTCTGGTGCAATAGCTACACAAGTCTGGTTTCTCTGGTGATATTAAGTATAAAATACTCTTATAAAATATTAACATTTTTAAATATATAAACATGTCGGGGACGGTGCGTAATCTGCCCCTCCCACCATGCCCAAGCCACCAGAAATTTTGGTGGAGGTACCTGTGAATGTGAATGAAAGTCCCTCCAGGCTTTCTCCACCAAGAATCTAGAGTTATGCTAATGTCACAGTCATCAACACCATCTTTACTTGCCTTTTGTTCTTCCTGCTCAACTATTCAAACTGAGTCTATTCACAAACTTCCCTTTTAATGGTAAAGGCCGTTTCTTAAAAAAGGCTTGACTCTGCCTGATATGAATCACTTTGTTTAACTTTAACCTAACTGCATCCCCCAACTTCCTCACTTTTGAATAATAAAAGACTGGGGCCCTTGACAGTCAAGAGAGACAAAGGCAGATCCAGAGGCAAAGGAAAAGGCAGAGGCAGAGGCAGAGAGAGACAGAAGCAAAGAAACACAGAAACAGAAGCAGACAGAAGCAAAGAGAGCAGCAGAAACAGAAGCAGAGAGCAAGAGAGACAGAAGCAGAGAGAGAAGCAGAGCAAGAGGGCCAGAGCCAGAGCTAGAGAGCCAGAGCGTGAGCCTGAGTCTGCTTCATAGGTCTCTCCTGACTGACCTCGGGTCTGTCAGCTTGAATCAGATTTCTGTGTCCATGTCAGTATTTCACCCACCAGACATCCGTGGTTCGGAAGCCACATCTCTGCTGAGGCTGGTCCCCAGCATAAACAAGTGTATTTTATATCTAAATATAATTAGTCATATTTTATATGTGGTTTGTATACTTTCACTTATTTTGTTCTCTTATCATTACTGTATCATGATGATTCCCCCAAAGAACTATACTTTTTTGATTATCATGCAATTCTGCTCTGAATCTTTAACTTTTATATATGTATGTATGTATGAATAATTAAACTTATACATTATTATATATACAATTATATATAATGATACATTTATCATTAAACATATATATCATACATATTATTAAACTTACCTATACATATCTACACATACACACACAGATACATGCAAGAGAGAAAGAGAGAAAGGGAGAGGGAAGAGACAGAAATAATCATACTGACTTTGGCTTTGTATATTACTCATGATTTGAAAGTTCAAGTTTATATTAGCTATATAAAGTCCAACATAAAGAGAAGAAAACTCAATTTCCTGCATGAGCCACACAAGTAAAGATATTTAAACCAGCTAGATATACAAATATACAGAGGAGTCAAGTTTATGGTGAACAGAGATGTACTAAAATATTGTTAAAGCTAACCAAAATGAATTTTTCAGTTGAATAAACTACAAGTTTGCAATTCCTGCAAGGAAAACATTGTTTTGTGTTCCTGTCTAAACTCTCTGTCCACATGAACTACTATTTATCTCTCATTTATTCTCTTTTCTCATCTGCCATTTATCCTTAACCTAGGATATCCTAAGTTATCCACTTAACTATTGTGAGTAGATTATTAGTAATTTTTCTTCTTCCCAACATAGACTATTCAAAGGCTTTCTGATTAGGTTGACCTACATAAACTGTTTGTGGATGACATCCAAGTAAAATATAAGCATGCCCAGTTAGTAGATCATATTGCTTCTTGTACCACCTGAACTAATATTTGAAATGTCAAAAGACAATGATGTAGGATTTTAAAAACATTATGAAACCACTAACTCTCCATTTTTGTAATAGCACCATTAATCAGTTAGCAAATCATGTTTAAATTTTTGTAATATCACTAATCCAATGCATTTCTTTCTCTTCAACAGTCACACAAATAGCACTTTACTGTTTTCTAGGTCTTCAAAATACCTTTTCGTTAGAATTCCTTTATATTAGATCATATATAACAATAGTCTCTGAATTATAATAATTACAATGTATATTTTTTTTACTTCAAAACCTTTTCATTTACATAAAATGAAATATACCAGTGAGGCTTTCTACCTCATTCTAGCTTTTAGAAACTTTGTCCAAATATGTGCTATCGTATTCTAGAATAAAATTTGAGTTGTTTTTTTTTAATTTTAGTAAAATTTTTTTCTAAAATCACAAGGTGGATTTCATATACCTGTATTTTAAAATTTGATTTTTTCTACTCCTGTTATTTGACTCCAGTTTTGAGACACTATATTATTTCATAAACTTTAAGATGTTGAAATTTCATATATATTTACATTCAGAAAACAAATTTATGTGTCTAATAAATATAAGCACCCTTAGGTGTTAATAACTTTAGTAATCTCAAAGATTGTTCACTTTTTGAAATGTCTTATGGATCACTTTGGTATCTAACTAAACTCCTCACACTCCTACAAAATGTCCCTTTATTTATTCCAACAATCAGAATTTTACCCCTTCAGTTTATACTACTCAGAATAATTTAGCAAATGCAATAACAAGCTAGTAAAACAATGATCTGAGCAGTGAGTATACAAAAATTTGCAGTGTAAGTATACTATATTTGAAGAATCTTGCTATGCAATAATGCATACTTATATAGTATCTTGTAGTTTGAACAAAGCACCACATAATTAAAAGACCACTACTTTCAGTCTCCAGATTCATACTAAGAATTCTTTCATAAAATATAGAAGTATAAAAGACAGAAAAATGTCTTTATATTAAATTGTAACATAACTCAGTTATCAAAGTTGACAAGAGAGACACACATGTATAGGGCATGCTTAGGAAGTGCCAATGCATCATGGAAAGCACTGCATCCTGGTCTGAAGTATGAGGTATGAGACGTAAGGGAAGTGTGTTTCAGAGGCAGCCTCTGTAACTTCATGTGAGGATTATATGCCATCCTTCCTAAACAAGGTAAAAAATTCTGACAAACACTATTTTTACAATCTCTTTTTAACCACGGCAGTGAAAAGAAAGTGGCTTCAAACTTTCAAAGTCCCAGATTCAATTAAAAATAAAACAGAGCAGTTCCCTAGAGCTAAGAAGTGTCCATCATTGAGCTAGCATATCAACAAAAAATAAAACTGCCCAAAGAATCAAAATTAGGATATGGGAACCCAGATAGAAAAAAAGTATAAAATTTCTACCACAAATAGGCTCCTTGAGGAAACTAGTTTTGTAACATTTGTTTGAATTACCAACCATTTCTAGAAGGAATGCAGAAAAGATACTGGACAACATTTAATATGGCTTTTCTTTCTAGTTCTATTTTTTCATTTAACTTCCTGCCATAATTTTATTGTGCACACAATGGAGTCTGGAAGTAAACTTTCATAGTGGGAACACCATTTGCCTTACTTTTCTTCCTTATTCATATGATTTCCTAAATTAATTCATAATTTTCTGATTTTATATATCTTCTTTATTTTGATTACTCTAAATATATATCAGATAAAACCTCTTCTCTGAAATCCATCTTTGACCGTCAACCTAAGATGTGTCAAATTAATTTACGTAAAACCAATCTTGCCTGCTCTTTGTTTCCCACTTGCCTAGTTCATTGACAACCACTCAGTAGATAGACTCCTAATATTAATACTATATTTGAGTCCTCTTTTTGCATCACACCATGTATGGCAGTCACGACTTTCTCCTGACTAACCTGTCACTTTGTATAGCAGAGGTATTATGGGAAAGTGGCTGCCCAAGGAGAAACTGTATCTTTCAGCCTCTATGCATGTAATTTGGGGCACAGTGGCCTCATTTTCACCAGTGGAAAGTTATACATTTGTTTTCTTGGGCAGCATGGTTAAGACATAAACTTGCCTTCCCCATTGTCTCTTTCTCTGCCAACCAGCTGAATGTCAGTCCCTGGGCCACCGCAGAAGCCACATGTTAGCAGGGCCTCCAACAGCCTAGCTCCCTGAATGACTGTGTAGAAAACATTACTACCACAGCTACCATCACATATGTGATAAAGTGCTGGTATGTACAATATACAAAGAATTCTTAAAACGTAATAATTAGAAAACAAATCAATTAAAAATGGCCAAAATATCTGGATAGACACCTCACACAAGAAGTTATACAGATGGCGCATGAAGATGCTAAATGAGACATAGGTCATTAGGGAATAGCAAATTAAAATGACAATGAGAGGCCACTACACACTTATTAAAATGTTTAAAATCTGAAACACTAATGACATCAAACCCTGGCAAGGATGTAAAGGCACTCTCATTCACTGCTGGTGAGAACACAAAATCTTATAGCCATTTTGTAAGACCATTTGAAAACTTCATATATATATAATATATATACAAAAATACACATATTATATATAAAGAGTGTGCATATGTGTGTGTACGTGTGTTGTGTATGTTTCTGCATATTCATTCCAGTAAAATATAAAATCCAAAATATATAATCCAGCAACCATGGTCCTGGGTATTCACCCAAATAAGGTAAAAACTTATGTCCACACAAAATCCTGCACAGAGATGTTTACAGAAGCTTTATGTATAATAGCCAAAACTTGGAAGCAACATAGCAATCTTTCAATAGGTGAATGGAGTACATCCTTACAATTGTATATTATACACACAGGCAATGGATTATAATTGAGCAATAAATAGAAATGAGCTATAAGCCACTAAAAGACATGGAAGGATCTTAAATGTGTTTTGCTAGGGAAAGAAGCTAATCTGAATGTACTTTATAATACATAATTTGAGCTACATGACATTCTGGAAAAGGCAAGCTATGGAGATGGTTAACAGGGATTCAGAAGAAGGGAGGGGAGATAAATAGGTGAAAAACAGGTGAATTTTAAGGCAGTGAAACTATTTTATATGATGCAAAAGTGGTGGATATACATTTTTCAAGAACCCATAGAATTATAGCACAAAGACTAAACCCTAATGTCAACTTTAGATGTTAGTAAATAATAATGTATCAGTAATAGTCATTAGTTACAGTAAATATACCACGTATTTTTCTCCCTATTAAAAAGTAGAATAGGACATTCTTTTTAATCAGTTGGTTTTATGTTGGGTTTCTATTACCAAGCACTATGAACTATTTATAACTAACACTAGTTCATTTCTTTGCCTTTTTTTCTTACATGTTTCACCTGATAAAAAAATACAACCTATTTATATTATTAATCAAAATAATAATTCATACAAAATAACTTGATATATTAGCTGATGTTTGTTTTCAAAAAAAGTGTGTATCACTAAAATCAAATGACATTTGATATATAGAGAGGACTCTCAGTTTAAAATATAGAGTGTACGGTATTTGTACTAAAAGTAATTTTCTTCAGTTTATAGCCATATTTTAAGGTCTTATCAAAGAAATGTACCATGCACCTAAAAATAGCTATTCATTTTTATTCATAAGTTACTTTAAAGGAAAGAAATTGGTCAAAGTGACCCTATTGCAAACAACCTCATTTTCTCTAATGTTTGTGATAGAAGTTTAATGTCTATGAAAGAGTTTATTTAAACTATTTTCTTAAAAGCAGATTGACTCATTCAAACAATTTAAACTTCTATCCTTACTACCTTTTTAACAGTTAATCAAAATGTGAAATGATTTCACAGGTTACTTTGGCTTCCCTTAGTATGTTTTAATTGCCCTTTTTAAAACCATTATTTCTATAGGACAATTTCTTGCAATGTCAAATTTAATGAAGTAAATATCAAAGCATATAAGGAGTACAAATATAAGTAAATAGGCACATAAAAATTTCATATCTTTAAATACATACATACTTGGTATATATGTAAAATATATATATATATAAATATATCTGTTATGTTTCATATAAATGGAATGATAAATGTTATTTTATCATCCAATATGAAATGTTTACTTAATCAGCTTTTGGTTCCCAGGGAAAACATCTTAATTTACCAAGCATCTCTAATCTAATCTAATCCAAAAATCTAATTTGTTTTATCCCCAAATTGAAGAAAATCATTGTTGTTCATTAACAAACAAAAAAAGTTGGGGTGCCTGGATGGCTTAGATGGTTAAGCATCTGCCTTTATCTCAGGTCATGACCCCATGGTCCTGGGATCGAGTCCTGCATCAGGCTTCCTGCTCAGTGCAAAGCCTTCTTCTCGCTCTCCTTCTGCCATTCCCTCTGCTTGTGCTCTCTGGCTTTATCTCTTTGTCAAATATATAAATAAAATCTTTTTAAAAAATGAAAAATAAAAAATAAAAAGCAAAAAGGTAATAGCAAAAAAATGTCTAGAGGGTATCTACTATTAAATAATTTATAGTCATGATTTCTAAGAGAGTTTTAAAAATTTTTCCTTGAGTTTTAATATCATTGTGTTACAATGTCATTAATATATATTATATGCAGTGTACTTTTGCTTAACTCAGAAATACATTATTACATTCAGAAAGTGTATATTAGGCCACTCTTTCATGATTTAAATAATTGTATTCAACTTCATAATAAGATCAAATTTTTAAAACAAATCTGAGCTAATTATTTCTAAAAGTTATAAAATAAATGCAGTCAAACAAAATGTGTCTAAAATTAACCCAATTTTAAAATAATTGTTCTGTATCCAAGTAACACCTATATATGAAAATTTCCCTTTATTCTTGCCTCTGTGGTTTGATTCTAAATTGGTCTTCCACTTCACAGAAAGCCAAGTAAATGAATCAGTTGATAAGTGGACACAAACTTTATTTTTCTTCATTTTTTGTATATTATATTTATCTAATGTCATTTATTATATTTATAATTTCAGTAAAAAGTCAAAGTGGTCATCCATCTCTTCTAAAAGAGTTAAATTCAGTCACTTTACACCAGCACACTGTTTCATTTGTGTTTTATTTCTGAAGATATTATTAATCTCAATCCGATAATACCCAGAACAGATAACCAGAAGTAATGTCAAAAAATAACTAAATTGACAACCATATAAAAAATACCTTAAGTGTCCATGAATTTCCTTCTAGAGGATTGAGACCTCATTTTCAGAACCTGACAAACTAAACAGAAAGAAGTCAATATGTAAAAGATTGGTTTCTATCTTATTCTTCCATGTTGAGAGGTTTTTCTATTTCTGGTGATACCTCAGTAGCCTTTCACCTTTGAGAAGGTGACTCCATGATGTTGATAGCTGTTTCACATGCATGAGGGACTGATGCTTGGGAAACTTGGGCCTGGTTGCAGTGATCTTGGAGCCAACAGAGAAAAAGAATCTTACTTTTCACCATTTCGATTTCCACTTATTCCATCAGCCTCAGAGGTCTCCCCACAGCCTAAACCTACTGTCCTCTCCTGTCTCAGTATCTTCAGAGGGTAATATTCCTGGATCCTCTTGGTGTGAGGTAAAAAGAATAATTTCCTGGCATGAAGACTGGCATATGGAATCGGGGTTCTACCAACTTCTTATACAAATTTTTAACCAGTCTTTAAATTCATCAATGGTCTCCTTCCTTACTCCATATATCTACCAACACAAAGAGGCATGTGATGCTTTAGATTTCAGAGGCTTTTTCTCAGTCCCATAGCCTAAGTAGGCTTGCATATGGACTTTTTCCAAACTTCCACTCTATTTGTTGTTATCCAGTTGAAATTCTTTATCTGTTATCCTCTTTTCCAGTAGCCTACGTGTCCTTCCTTCTGAGTTAATAATATAAAAGAAGTTTCTTTGTTTTCAATGTGGGGGGGAGTTGGGGAGTTAAAATGGAGCAAAAGTAAATAAATATGTGTTCAATCTCTGAGGTTTATTCACATTCTCACTTAACAAATTTGAATATATAAAATAAATATTTGAATATATAATATAAATATATAAACACAAAAATAGACATAAACCCTATGTCCAAATACCAGGAAACCAATACTCAGCTATTCAATTATAGGAGACAAAGAAAATTGATAAATCATCCAAATTTATTAGGTAGCATAAAATACAATTCCTGATATTCCTTCAAGCTTGATTTCAAGGAATAGGAAAAACAAAACTGAACAAATCCCCCCCCAAACCCCACAAATATGCTAACTGTAATATTAAAAAAATAAACATTTTTAAATGATAGTCTAAAATATCTAACCCTAGATATTTAAAAGCACTAATCTAAGTAACTCTAATAAAAACAAACAATAAATAAAATAACAATAAGAATATGGCATATAAAAATCCATAACAGAATTCAGCCAAAATTATAAACTAAGAAAAATATATATCAACAATTTAATTATTAGAAACTAAAAGACTATAAAATAAAGTTTTCATCTTTTTTTTACAAAGTTTTCATCTTAAGAATAACAAAAATAAGAAAAGTTCAAAATTATTACAGCTACTAAATATGAAATCATCAATCAATGATAAACCAATTTTATGGTTTATATTTCTAACTTTCAACTTTAATCTGAGCTCCAGAATCCCATTTCTAAAGGTCTACTCAATATTGCTCCCTGGATACTTGACAACATCTGTAACTCTACAGGTCCACAAATAAACTCATTACCTTCTCTTTGAAAACATGCTGCTCATATTATTTTCACTGTCATGTTAATGTCCTAAGCCACCATTCAGTTTCTCATATTGAAAACCTCCAAATCATCTTCAGCTCATCCACTTCTTTATGTCATGAGACCAAATTATTAACCACATGTGCCTTATTCAACATCTAAAATCTCACTTTTCACATAATCATTGCAAAACACACTGTCTCTAGTTTTTCTCCCTTCTCCCAGAGGACTATCTGTGCTCTGTCAATAAAACAGAGCTGGTTTTGTCATCCACTTGAAAAAGAAGAAAAGAAAGAAAAAGAAAAAAATTCATCTGGAAAAAAAAAAAACAACAGGCATACATATAAGAACGCACACCCATATAAAGAATATTTCTAGCATTTATTCCTAATTCTATAAAATGGTATTTGAGATTTTTTACAGTGTAAGTCTAATTTCTAACTTAAAATTATATGATTCTTTGATTATACTTCTTTATAGATTCCCAGGGATCTTTGACATGCACATTCAGCTTTAGTAAAACAAAACTACTTACAATTCTCGGATTCTCTTGTCAGTATAATAAAAAACCTTTCTTTCCTTTTCTCTTTCCGGTCACATTGAATTCATGTTTGCAGGCCTAGCTCAGTTCCCTGTACTCAAGAATTCTTCTTGTCCGTTGCTTAGTCCTAATCTTTCTTTGGTTCAAGGCCAGATTGTAACATGTATGTGTGCATAGATGTATACATGTAAATTTCCAGAAGGCTAACACACGGGTTTGTTCAATGCTGTATCTCCACAACTTTGATCAGGTCTGGTCCATAATAGACATTCAATAGATATTAGTTGAATTAATGAGTGACTGAATGATAGTTGTAATCTTGTTCTCTGAGGACTTTCTTCCATTTCCTGCACCTGTAATTGCCCTTTATGTATGCAATCAAAATGTTATGGATATAAATAGGTGTTAGGAGACAATTCTCAGTTGATTTCTTGCTTTTCTGCATATCTTCTGAGCAGAGTCACTGACTGTCTTTGCCTTGGATTAATTTTACAAGGATGTTTGTAAATCGCCTTAAAAGACCAAAGCCACTTCTCCCTCTGGGGCAGAGCACATTATTTCCTGACAGAGTAATAAAGATTATCTCTTCAGAACAAGATCTGGGTACACTCTCTGTTCATAATAAAAGGTAGGAGTTCCCTAGACTCAGAATTCCTCTTCTATTAGCCTTCTGGATATTTATATTCTACAAAGAGAGTACTAGAAAATAAACACTTAAGACATACATGGTGATGGTAATAAAAGCTGTGAGAATAAAAACAGGATAAAGGAATATAAAAGAAAAATAGATGTTTATTTAAATTGAATGGTTAGGAGCACATAAATGGCTCAGTTAGTTAAGTGTCTAATTCTTGATTTTGGTTCAGGTCATGATCTCAGGGTCATGAGATTGCCCTGTGCTGGGCTCCACCCTGGGCATGAAACCTGCTCAAGATTCTCTCTCCCTTGGGGCGCCTGGGTGGCTCAGTTGGTTAAGTGACTGCCTTCAGCTCAGTTCATGATCCCGGAGTCCTGGGATCAAGCCCCACAACGGGTTGCCTGCTCGGCAGGAAAGCCTGCTTCTCCCTCTCTCACTCCCCCTGCTTGTGTTCCCTCTCTAGCTCTGTTTCTCTCTGTCAAATAAATAAATAAAATCTTAAAAAAAAAAGATTCTCCTTCTTCCTTTACCCCTACCCCTACTTGCATTCACTCTCTCTTTCTAAAAGAAAGAAAAAAAAAGGTTAGTGGAGAACTCTCTGATTATCTTGTAGGGGAAGCATTTTACTTACAAAGACTGTTTGTAAGTAAAGGGCACCTGGGTAGCTCAGTGGGTTAAAACCTCTGCCTTCAGCTCAGCTCATGATCTCAGAGTCCTGAGATGGAGGTCCGCATCTGGCTCTCTGCTCAGCAGGGAGCCTGCTTCCTCCTCTCTCTCTGTCTGCCTCTCTGCCTACTTGTGATTTCTCTGTCAAATAAATAAATAAAATCTTAAAACAAAACAAAACAAAAGACTGAGATTCAAGGCCCAGAAGGAGAGTGTGCTTGGCATATTTGAGGAATATTATGAGCCCAGTGTGGCTGCTACACTGTGAATATGGGCGTCAGGAAGTAATAAAAGGTGCTTTTAGGAAGCTGGTGTTGAGATCATGCAAAGCCTTATAGGTCTTTGAAGGACTACAAATTCTATTCTGATATGGGAAGCTATTAGAAGGCTTTGAGCAGAAAGCTAAAAATGATAAAACTTGTAAAGGTTTTTGTTGAAACGAGGGTGGATGAGAGGATCAGGAGCTAGAAAATCAGGAGTTGACTGCAGTCGTCCAGATAAGGCACAATGGTGCTTGGATTAGTGGGTTTGTGGTCCATGTGCTGAGTTGTTAGATTTGAAGTCTAGATTAGAAACTGACCTACCAAGATTTCTTCAGTTTGAATGATAGAAAAAGGAGAGTTAACTTGATTCCAAAATTTCTAGTTTAGTCAATTATAAGCACTAAGATACTGCATAATCACCCATTTTAATCATAGTCTTATACTCTGCCACTATAATTTCTGAAGATATAGCTTTGTAATATTAACTAATCATGTTCAATTTTTTTAGTAAGTTGCCAGAGATCATTAAAAACATAGAAAGCTCAGAGCACACTTTGTTAAATGTAGGATGTCCCAGATTCTAATTTCCAGATAGAAATGTATAAATATTTCAGCCCAAGTATTTTTAGAGGTATGGTTTTTGCTGTTATTAAAAATATGGCTCATTGACCAAATTTTTTGCAAGACAAAATTTGTCGATTAAATTATCTTTATGAAAAAAATTTTAATACTTTACCAATTTCAGAGGCTAAAAATGACAGGATTTCTCAATTTTTATATAGGATTTTTATATTTTTATAAATTTTTATATAAGACACATGTTCATCGTTAACAAAATAGAAACTATCCAAATATTTTTCCTACCAGTAGATCATAGAATTTCAAGGGCTCAAATAATTCTAAAATTATAATGAGCACCAAGCAAAGAAAGTATATACTATCACACTGAAAATGGTTCTTATTTTTAGAAAATCAGCTTTTTACTTATTGTTGCTCAGTTATTCTTTGTATGTATAAAAATATTTGATAGTCACAGCTTTTATTTTAATTGGTGGAAACCACCTTTGTGTCAGTTTAGTTCCTTTGAAAAGTGGAAGCCGAGACAGGATAAATGAGCAAACGAATTATTGGGGAATCTCCAACCAAGGGTACAGGACAGAGAGCAAGAGAAGGCAAGTCGAGAGCATTCAGGCTATAATGCATATCTGAGACTTGTGAATAGGAAGTGTAAAGGCAGGAGAACTGGGTAGAAAGAACGTTAATACACACTTTATTGCAGTTCTGAGAGTCTCATCCAGGCCAAGGGGGAGTCCCTGCTCAAAGACTCTCCAACAATTGTCCTACATTGGGCAGGAATTGTGTGGCTCAGGTACCACAGCCATGCTTAGATGCTGGGTGGAAACAAATAGGAAAAAGCATGTCTTTGTCAGGAATATCAGAGTGGATCTAAGGAAGCTTAGTTTCAACTATGTTCCTTATGCCAAGCTCTCTTGAAAGTATTGCTGAGCAATGCACCCCAGAGCTGTCATGGCCTCTGACTGAAATTCATTGATAGGTTATGTTGAGATAAGGTCCTCATTATTTATTTCTTATCAAAGGTTTTCTTCTGCTAGTGGAGTCAACTAAGTAACAGTTACAGTTTCACTTACATATGAACCAAGAAAACTTGGCAACATCAATTAACAAAAATAATTTAGAACAACATTCTTGGGACCAAATGAAATATGTTTCACAGAGTGATGAGTAAACACAACTTCTTCAGCTGCATGTGTTAAATTGTCATCTCCAGGCACATTCTTCTAAAATAACTGATTTTTGTAGTTGAAGTTTATATTTCTTTAACAGATTTGTGTCTTCTGATTCTCCTGTGACCACTGTGCTCCTTTTATGTTGGATCATAAATTGTGAGATGCATTTTGTGCAAGTTACTTTTTCATCACCAAAACTTTCTTCCTCTTGCATTGTAAAAATTCACTTTAATTTTCTCATTATTTACTGGTGGAAAATGGGTTTATTACAAAATGAAAAGCATTAGTAAACATTAAAATTAATAGTTGTGGATTTATTCCTCTGTAGTGAGTATAACCAGATTTCTTTCTATACAACCACATCATGACAGCTCAGCTTTTATTTTTCATACATATTTCATGTACACCTAACCTGTCATTTACCAAATTTTCCAGTGTTTCCACTAACTGCTGGTCTTGTGACTTTTTGCATTTGCAAGCCCGTATATGGTTCATACCAACTAGCTGTTTTGCAAGAAGCCAGGAGGAATGCAGTAACATCCATTCCCTCTCAACACTGTCATAAACCAGACACAGTTGTCCCTACTTCTCCTATGTAAACAACTGTCCTTCAGTTGGAATGCTTACTGTATGCAGTCTTGAAAGGAAAGATTTAGTTAAATAGAGTAAATGTGGTCAGGAAAAGAGAGAAAGTTACTCTTTCAGATTAAAACATGTGTTAGAAGTGAGACTTCTGTTCACTGCATACAAATTATCACAAACTAGTAACTGTATTAAGGCAAAGGCTACAAGTACATGGAGGAAAGTCTTGCAAACATATCTTAGCTTATTCTAGTGCAACAGTTAATAATAATAATCATTGTTTAAAAATGAACAATTCAGGAACAATCCTAGTAAAGACAAGGACAATGAGACAATAGACATAAACAGAGATGATCTCTGGCAAACTGAAGTATACAGTCTTGTTAGATGCCACTAATGCTTCCTGGACAGGAAATTGATACACTCCATAGTAACTGAGGATGATTTTGAACATTTCCCATAGGAAAGAGGGAATTAAGTGAGAGAAACAATGCTGGCAAGCCCAGACCTAAAACCTGTACTCTGAAAGAAAAGGGAAAATCAGTGAGAAAATCCTAGCAAGTTTGAAAGACATTTAAAAATGAGGTGTGTGGGGCACCTGGGTGGCTCAGTTGGTTAAGCAACTGCCTTTGGCTCAGGTCATGATCCCGGAGACCGGGGATCAAGTCCCATATTGGGCTCCCTGCTCGGTGGGAAGCCCGTTTCTCTCTTTCACTCTCCCTGCTTGTGTTCCCTCTCTCCACTGTGTTTCTCTCTGTCAAATAAATAAATAAAATCTTTAAAAAAATAAATAAAAAATAAAAAATAAATAAAAATGAGGGGTGTGTTGAGGTATGGCAGATGTGTGGGGTTTGGGCCAAGCATTCCTAGGTTTTAATTCTTCCTCCTTTTCCTAGTACATCAGGGAAAGTGAATATATGTCCCCAAACTGTGGTCTTCAGGTGTAAAATGAGATGATAATGACACAGCAAGACTGTTGCTATCTGTAAGTAGATAATTCTCCTAACACTAATTTGTAGCTCTAGAAAATATTAGAGTGCATAAGTACAATTTTATAGATCAGTAGTATTAGTAAGTTGTTGAATACAATCAGAAAGTTTGGCATTTAGGGATTTTAGATGATTTTATATTTAGATATTGTGATTTATCTTTCTCTGATTTAAAAAAAGCTAATACAGGCAGAAGTTATTAGCATCATTAAAGACTATAACATAATCAAATATAGTATAATTGCTCTTGAGAAATCTAAAACAAAACTAATAGACAAATGTCTTTCATTCAGTAAATCCTGTCCAGTTCAAGTTTGGATCCTCTGATTCCTGTGAAGGGAGTCTATCCTCATAAAGATTCCTCATCTTCTAGTGGGTAGTAGTAATTTTTCCAGAGTCCTATAACAGGTATACTTTAGCAAGACTTTCTCAGGATAACACAGTGCACTATCATATGGATCATTCAGCTTGAATAATAATTTCTCAACTGATATCCTCTGCAGCCAGCCTTTCACAAAGCAATGCATCCTTTGTCCAGCCTCATGCTCCACTGGCTTTCAAATGTCTTGCACTACTGGGTCTCTGAATTTAGTTGTCGTATCTCTAGTTAAGGTAATTCACAGAGGACATGACTTTCTGCAAAATATTACTTCTTTAAAAAAAAAACAAAAAAATATTACTTCTTTAAACCAACTCACACACAATTTTGCTCCCTAGGTTCTCATCAGGCAAGATTATTTTGCTGCCATTAGCACACTGATGTTAAAACTCTACAGGAATAAAACAAGAGTAATAGCTACATTTACTTAGAGCTTACAGTGTGCCACTGCCCTAAATGCTGGCCTTCCTCCTATCACTATTCTTGCACATAGTTTACATAAGTAAAGTGATACTTAATGAGGGGAAGTAATTTGGAGGATATTATAGATCAGTGAACTGTGAAACCTGGGTCACAGGGAATCAGTCCTGACTTCAAAGCTTGGACTCAACACTAAGACCACCTGTCACCCTTGGTTTTTGCCCATTTGTCTGACATCCAAAGGAAATATTCTCTCAAGATCCTAGGGAAAAATAAATCATTTAATTAAAAATAGTGATCTAATTTTTAAAAAATAATAGATAAAAATGTGATCCATATTCTTATGAGATTATGTAATTGTTAGAAAAAAATGACTGAGATTTTAGATGTCTGAGGGTTCCTAGAACTCTTCCCCTACCCGAGTCTGAATTATTGAACCTATATAAAAACAAGTTGCCACCACTGTAAAATGGTAAAAGATGAAAATGATAAAAGCTTAGAGATGTTCAGAATCCCTTCTAAAGTTGAACTGTTATTAAAGGGTGTTATGTAGGATTACATAGCACACAGTACATGTGTTTTAGCTGTAAGCATCTGTTTACATTGATATCACTCTACACCAGGTCCTTTCACTTGTGGCATCTCATTTAAACTTCACAACAGTAGTGGGAGGCAACAACACAATTTGTATTTCATGACTGGGAACATTACAAAGCCTGCTCAGTGTTAAACAGCTAGCTCAGAGTATAGATATGCACTTGAAGTTAAGCTCCTAAAAGATAAGATATTTCCCCTATAGAAACATTAGAAATACAGAACTCCATGACACATAAGTACAGTATCATAGTGCTGTGTCTGTTTAGGGTTGGTCATTATAGAAATCTGCATGAGACTTGGAAGGCAGAACTGAAGCAGTCACCATGTTAAGAGTCACTGTCAATTTTTTTCATTACTTTTTTTTTTTTTTAAGATTTTATTTGACAGAGAGAAACACAGCTAGAGAGGGAAAACAAGCAGGGGAAATGAGAGAGGGAGAAGCAGGCTTCCCACCGAGCAGGGAGCCCGATGTGGCGTTCGATCTGGGACTCCTGGATCATGTCCCGAGCTGAAGGTAGACACTTAAGAACTGAGTCACCCAGGTGCCCCTCATTACTGCTTTCTACAAGAGTCTTCTTTTAGCTTCTATTTTCCCAATTACCCCTCCCATCCTCTTGAAATTAAATACTAAGGAACATGACTGGGTCCAGTTAGGTTAAGCTTTAGAGGGCTGAAGACTACTACAGTTAAGATGTTTTCCATTCCACCCCTGAACCAATCTTTGTCTCCTTGGAGAGGATATCATACTCATTAACACAGCATCAAGTAATGCTGTTTCTTATGAATGTTGGCATTAGTGCAAGCTCATTCTGCTCTCCTGAGAACAGCAGCTCTGCCAGCACTTGCTACACTTCATCCTTCACCTTCTGTAAGTCCTGGGCCAGGAGTAATGATGAAGAGTACCAGCCTACTCTCCACATCATCCACATCATCAAGGTTGCAGGAGGTGAGAAGGTGTACACAGGGTCCAGATCATCTTTTTGGATTTCAGTCTATTCTCCCAAATTAGAGTCTACTATTCATTGATTGACTCAACATCACATCCATCTTTTCTTTCTAGCTGCTGGTCCTGTTGACTTCCTCAACCCAAGAGAGGCAAAATCAAGAACTTGAATTGGACTGCTTTACCATCTCCCACAATTGAGTACAGACAAATACCTATAATAAATTTATTTCTAAATATTACTCATAGTTGTTCTTTTTATCTGATAGAACCCTACCTAAAATAAGGGATATTTTATAATTAATCAACTTAAATGTATTAATATAAATATGGATATATATTATCAGCTCTTTTTCATTACTTGTTCCAAGTTCTTTTAAAATTAAGTCACCAAAATGGAACTCCTGGGTGGCTTAGCCAATTAAGTATGTGCCTTTGGCTTAGGTCATGATTCCAGGGTCCTGGGATGGAGCCCCTCACTGGATTCCTTGCTCAGTGGAGATCCTGATTTCCTTCTTCCTGCTGCTCGCCCTACTTGTGCTCTCTCTCAATCTCTCTGACAAATAAGTAAATAAAATTCTTAAAATAAAATAAAATTAAGTCACCAAAATGAGTAAATAGAAAAAGAAAGAAAGAAAAAAAATTCTGTATATACCAGCCTCACTTTATTCTTCATGCTTCTACTTAGTATTTCATTCAGTATTTAATGCATGGTTCCAATGCCGTTAACATATTCAAAATGATCCAGAGTAGGAACATTCTTTGATACACATGTTCTATCTAATTACAACACCATTGTCATCAGTGTTTATAAAATTACTCTTTCATCTCTCAGTTTATTTTTTACATAAAAGTATTTTAAATTATATGGATCTCAATATGCATTACTTCTCACTGAATAACAATGTAAATTCTTTCCTGATGTGTTTTTCTTCCTTAAACCCTTGGGACCCAGCAGTTACATGAGACACTCATTTATCCTAGTATTTAACCATTTCCTTAAATCACTCCTCATGTTTAAGAGGACCCAATAGTTACATTAAAACAATTTTTTAAAAAGAAAGAAGAAAAACAACAACAACAAACATTTTCTAGGAAGATTTTTTTTTAAAGTAAGGTACAAGATCAAATGGGTTAGGCAAAGAAAAAAAATATGTTAATATATCTATGAGGAATTAGCCTCACATGTAGAAAAATTGAATTAGTCTGTCTAATGACAACTCAAGAGTCTCAAAATAAGAAAGAACCTCTGTTCAGAGACCACTGAATGAAGAAATGTATAATATAATAAAATATAAGATGGGATCTGCTTTTCATACAGTTTGTGTTTTCATACAATTTGAATGAGTAATCAGAAATTCAAATAACTGCATTTATTTAAATATCTAATCATTGCAATAAATACATCTGTGTTTATTGCAAATCCCAGAAATATCCAAACTCCTATGGAGCTATTATGAGTTATTTTCTTTGAAATATTGTTAAAAATTGGTTAAAAACATTGAGGATATCCTTCAAAATATTAAACATGTGTGTATATATATCTATACATATACATACATATTACACATACATATATAAATGCATAATAGATGCTTTTAAAAATTTTAATATGGTTTAATTTTAGTCAAAGCTTTGAGAATTTAAACATTCTTATTTCTCTGATTTTTAATTTAATTTTAAAACATATCAAAAGAGTTGTTTTTAGAAAATTGGTCATTAAGGATAATCTCTTCCCATTTGTAATTATGGCACCATTCTTTTTTAGTAAGTGATTTTAGAGCATTTACCTTCAGATCTGGGTTCTAATATGTAGAATGTGTCTTCATGTGCTGACTTGCATTACTGACCATTTGGTGATATAATATTTCATCAACCATGACAGGAAAAAATTCAGATATTTAGGAGAAAATGTTAGCCCACTAAGTTGCATTAAAAAAAAAAAAGCATTTGTCATTGCTATTGGTACTTAACTCATTAAAAGAGAGGTTTCTTATTTTAAGATTGGTTGATTTTAGAGAGAAAGAGACTATGCAAGCAGAAGAAGGAGCAGAGAGAGAGAGAGAGAGAACCCTCAAGCTGACTCCCCTGTGAGCATGGATTGCAGGACCCCGAGATCATGACCTGAGGCCAAATCAAGACTTGGCTGCTTAACTGACTACCCAGGTGCCCCCAAAGAGAGAGTTCACTGAGTATAGTTCTGAATGGAAAATCCATTGTGAAGGGGAAAAAACAATCTCTTTAGAGAACCATTTTGGATAAGTAATTAAAGAGTTCAAATTTTGAATCATCTTCAATTTGTTGAAAATACACATTAACAATTAGAGTATTTTTCTCTAAATTCTAAAATTACATTCTACTACAAGTCTGATTTCTGTACATTCCCTCTTTATTATCCTACCTGTAGTTATTTGATTTTTTCCAATATTCAATTTCAGAAAATCAAACATTTTAAATGCTTTCTTCCCCATAATCTCTTATAGACAGAAATTAAATCAGATAGTATATTAAAAATTGAAAACATGCTCAACTCTATATATACTATACCACTACCACAGAGGAGATTAATATTAATACAGAGTAGAATTTAGAGAGCTGCAGGGAGTTTTAACACAGATATTCCCTGGGAATTGCTTCTCAGAGAGTATCCACATTTTGTGCCCAACTATGGGGGGCAGCCAATGCTTTTCCATATGACTGAGAGTAGTTTATTGAGACAATGAAAATCAGACTATATGGGGAGATCCTGAGATCTGGGCAAAAAGACCCAAGATTAGATAGAGTGTGGCTCAGGGAACTAGGCAATAGATGAAAATGTGACTGTCTATATAGACACACACACGCGCGCGCACACACACACACACATACACTCTATATATAATTATATATAATTATGAATTGTCATTAATTTTTGTCCTTTTTTATTCAGTTTAAAAGATTATTAACAATACATGTACAGGGGCGCCTGGGTGGCTCAGTTGGTTGGGCAACTGCCTTCGGCTCAGGTCATGATCCCGGAGACCCGGGATCAAGTCCCACATCTGGCTCCCTGCTCAGCGGGAAGCCTGCTTCTCCCTCTCTCACTCTACCTGCTTGTGTTCCCTCTCTGGCTGTGTTTCTCTCTGTCAAATAAAAAAAATCCTTAAAAAAACAAAACAAAACAAAACAAAAAAACAATACATGTACATATCATCAAATGAAAAGATCTGACACATGGTTCTAGATGTTTATTTAGTGAATTGACATTGATGAAACTGAAGGGGATTATACTAAGTGAAATAAGCCAAACAAAGAAAGATAATTATCATATGGTTTCACTCATATGAGGACTAGAGTGGAGGATGACAGGGGAAGGGAGGGAAAACTGAATGGGAAGAAATCAGAGAGGGAGACAAACCATGAGAGACTCTGGGTTCCAGGAACCAAACTGAGAGTTACAGAAGGAAGGGGATTGGGGGAGATGGGATAATTAGGTGATGGGTATTAAGGAGAGCACATGTAGTGATGAGTACTGGGTGTCATATGCAACTAATGAATTGTTGAACACTACATCAAAAAACTAATGATGTACTATATGCTGGCTAACTGAAGATAGATGATAGATTAGATAGATGATAGATAGATGATAGATAGATATAGATAGATAAATATAAAATTAACCAATAACTTGATTCTCATTTTGCTTCAAAGTAATCTCTACACCCAATGTGGGGCTTGAACTTATAACCCTAAAATGAAGATCACATGCTCTACCATCTAAACCAGCAGGTGCACTTTTATTGCTTCTAAAGCTTTATTCCCTTAAGAGGAGGAAGGTGTTCCAATCACATATTTCTAAAATAAATTACCTAAAAATGCAATGGCATAGAAAACTTTCTGTGCTCATGAATTCTTTTTTTTAAAGATTTTTAAAATTTATTTATTAACAGAGAGAGATCACAAGTAGGCAGAGAGGCAGGCAGAGAGAGAGGAGGAAGCAGGCTCCCTGTTGAGCAGAGAGCCCGATGTGGGCCTCGATATCAGGACCCTGAGATCATGAGCTGAGCTGAAGGCAGAGGCTTTAACCCACTGAGCCACCCAGGTGCCCATGTGCTCGTGAATTCTTAATGCCAGCAATTCAGAAAAGACATAGGAATCTTTTAATACCCATCACCTAATTATCCCATCTCCCCCAATCCCCTTCCTTCTGTAACTCTCAGTTTGGTTCCTGGAACCCAGAGTCTCTCATGGTTTGTCTCTCTCTCTGATTTCTTCCATTCAGTTTTCCCTCCCTTCCCCTGTCATCCTCCACTCTATCCTTCATATGAGTGAAACCATATGATAATTATCTTTCTTTGTTTGGCTTATTTCACTTAGTATAATCCCCTTCAGTTTCATCAATGTCAATTCACTAAATAAACATCTAGAACCATGTGTCAGAAAAAGACAGTACGGAACTTTTCTTTGTTCCATACTGCCTCGGGCACTACCTGGAAGGCTGAAAAGCTGAGGAAAGAAATAATCTTGAGGTCTGTCCACTCATCTTTGGTGGATAACAGTGGCTTGGGCTGGGGCTCTCAGTTCTACCTGTGATTTTTTTCCAGGTAGGCTAATTTGGGCTTCTTCACAGCATTAATTCTTGGTTTTCAAGGCAAGTTTCCCAAGAAAGAATCATGTGGATCTCTATTCCTCACAAGTCACACAGCATCACTCCTGCAGTACTCTTAACGGTCAGAAAAATCATAACCCTTCATCCAGATGCAAGGTGAAAAATATAGACCTCAGTTCTCAGAGTGAGGAATGGCAAATTACTTTGTAAGAGCAGGTGGGGTGAGAGATGATAATACAGTACATACATACGTATGTATGCATGTACGTATTTTTAGTTAACATATACTGTATTATTAGTTTCAGGGGTAGAATTTAGTGATTCAACAGTTGTATATAACACCCAGTTCTCATTATATCAAGTGCCCTCCTTAATGCCTATCACCCAATTACCCTGTTCCCCCCAACAACCTCCCCTCCAGCAAACCTCAGTTTGTTTTCTAGAATTAAGAGTCTTTTAAGATTTCCTTCCCTCTCTGTTTTCATCTTTTATTTTTCTTTCCCCTCCCCTATTTTTATGTTTTGTTTTTTTAAATTCCCATGAGTGAAATCATATGGTCTTTCACTTATTTGTTTCTCTTAGCATAATACCTTTAATTCAATCCACGTGATAGCAAATGGCAAGATTTCATTCTTTTGGATGCTAAGTAATAATTCCATTATATATATATATATACCACACCTTCTTTATCCATTCATCTGTTGATGAACGTCTGGACTTTTTATTTTAAAAATATATAATATTCTACAACAGGCAAAAACCACAATATAAAGCCTAAAACTGGAATGTATCCCTATTTGAGTCACCCATACTCAGTCTTATGACTGTTTCTTTGTTTACTACACTTCTTCAAACAGAAAATGATACATTCATATATATTTAATTATGACATGACATGGCTAATTCCTTTCTGCTAAAGAACTATAATTCTAGTCCCCTAAAGAAAGGTTAGTTCTAGGTTAAGACTTTAATTTTTTTTTTTAATATTTTATTTATTTGACAGAGAGGGAACACAAGCAGGGGGAGTGAGAGAGGGAGAAGCAGGCTTCCTGCCGAGCACGACGTGGACTCCAGGATCATGACCTGAGCCGAAGGCAGTTGCTTAACTAACTGAGCCACCCAGGCGTCCCTAGTTTAAGACTTTTAAATGCCATATTTGTGAATATGTGAGTCAGAGGTACTTTGTTACAATATGGGGCTATGGTCAAACAATGCACTTTATAAAGGCATTCTGTTTTTGAAATTTTATAGGTCTTAGAGTGAAATGCTTTAGAACACCAATTTATCAGGATAAATAAATGCTTTGTGAGAGAGAACATAGGATGCAGGTAGCTGAGGATTTACTTTGATCTTTACAAAATTATGAAGCCATTTTTATTGCCTTTTCTCTTAGTAGATGTTCTCACCTTTGTGACACTTAATGCCTACACAGCAACTTGTTTTGGTCATAAACATCATTGAGATGTTCTTGAATTTTCATATACATCATGCAAAAGACAAGTGGATAGATAATGGCGTGTTTGTAGCATTGGCAATGACAAATTTCCATTGTGTTCTAGACAAAGGAGCACTGTCTGGAACCAGGGTCCCAGCCATATGTATCAATCTCCTGTTCAGCTGTTTGAGAGAAACTGACTGCTTGCCTCCCAGGAAACAGGAAGGTGAATCAGAAGATCCTAGGAACTATGACAGTTCACAGTATTGATGAATATTTGGGAGTGGATTGGGTTGCAAAGAGAGAGTATAAAGACAAGGGCTTAAGAACAGACCTTAGGCAATTCATACATTTAGTGAGATGGAAGAAGAGCAACTACATGTATAAGTTGTATTTATTTAATTAGACAATCTCAGGGCCTAACTTGAAACTTATTTCACAATAGGACTATTTGGCTCTAAAATGCCTATGTTTTTTATTTTTTATTATTTATTTATTTATTTATTTATTTATTTTATTGTTATTAAAATTTTTTTTTTCCCAGTGTTTCAAGATTCATTCCCCATTCCCCACACCCAGTGCTCCACGCTTTAGGTGTCCCCAGTACCCACCACCAGGCTCTCCCATCCCTCCACCCCCCTCCCTCCAAGTCCCTCAGTTTGTTTCTGTGTTCAAAGTCTCTGTTGTTTCGTTTCCCTCCCTAGATTACCCTAGTTCCCATTTG